>JAJMAG010000028.1:110729-141083 GCA_030564905.1 Geotrichum fermentans | reverse complement strand
ACTAATTAGATGACGAGGCATTTGGCTACCTTAAGAGAGTCATAGTTACTCCCGCCGTTTACCCGCGCTTGCTTGAATTTCTTCACTTTGACATTCAGAGCACTGGGCAGAAATCACATTGCGTCAACATCATTTTATCACCTTCGCAATGCTATGTTTTAATTAGACAGTCAGATTTTTGTAAAGCTTCACGTACTTTAATTCATTTATTTTGTCTTTGTAAAAGTTTTAGCCCGTCAAAATATACTTCTCGTCAGCCGTTCTCGATATCGAAATCTACAAAATCACTTTATGGTAGCCGTACCTGATTTCCAGATCTATAAACTCACTCTGAGCTCATCTCCCAATTCTCACAACGAGAAATATACTTCTCTTTTACCGTTCCTACAACCTCATCGCATTCTGCACTTCATAAAAAGCAAAATGTGAAAAATTTTCCCCGGGCGCCTCGCTACCGCTCACCGCACCTCATGAAATTGCAAATTTGAACCGCGCGCCCCGCGGAATTCAAAAAAAGCAACGCTCCTGTGCCTGGACATAGCCGTTGAAACTTAGTTTACCGATGTCGCTTTTTCATTGGCTATCACTGCATATTTCCTTGCATGCATAATTTATTTTTGAGTTTCGCTTACCTGCATCTCTTGATTTTTTGGAAAAATAAAATTTTCGAACGCGTCTCATTAATTCAAATCCAATTGTTCGGCGAGCCCCTACTCTACTAGTTTTCATTTTTATTCTGTGAACCATTTTTACTTCTCCGTTTTTCTATTTCTCTACTTTGTACATATTACTGATTGCATTATTTCACTATAGCTTATTCTTTTGTATCTAAAATATCTAAACGCGACTAGAGCTCCCTAACGTTTTTTGGTTCTCCCTCAATTATTGTGTGTGGTTATAATTGCCTCATAAATGCATGCATTTGCAGCTGCTTGTTTGTTTTTATTCCCAGCTAGCCTCCCTAATTTTCGAGTTGGGGAGAAAGTGAAAATTTTTCACTTTCAAAATTCCTCACTCCCACCTCTTTTTTTACTTTGCTATTTTTTCGTGAAAATTTTCACCGTTTCACTATCGTACTATTTTTTGGCCATCCCCAGCAACGCCGATAATGCACGGCTTCATTTCAAGTTCTTCATCCTCATCCATTCGTTGAGTGTTCAAATCTTAGTGTAAGTGGCTTCCCTCTAAATTGTCCTCTCTTCTAACTGATCTTAGTGCCATTACCATTGCCATCAACGCCGCGACCTGATTGACCCTATCAGCCTGTATATCTCGGTTCTATCATGGTGACCGACGACACATTCTTATCAGCTTTACTGTCTCTTATCAGCGTTACTGTCACTTGAACCCTCGCACATTCATCTCCAAGGCTTTCCTAATCGCCTATTTTTTAACTCTACTATCACCACTATCTTTAACGGCTGAGATCCTATCCACTCCACCAGGTCTGTCTCAACCTATTACGTGTCAATTTGCCAATTTCTCCTTGGTGTTGTCGAACTACACTTCGCCTTTGTATTTCCTATTGTTCAACACCCTCACACACTCCCCCTACACGATAATCTTCGCAAGTGTTCAACGTCAATGCCCCCTTCTATCCAGCCTTCTTGCACTGCTTTCAGGACCCTCTTTGCCCAAACGCTAAAGGCTTTTGCTGTATTAAGTTTGCCGACCATGGTTGAATTCACAGAGCATGCTCTTCCATCTACCGCAGTTACATTTGGCTGTCTCCGTGCTTCTTTGCCTTGATTTCTACCAAACGATTCTGTCGACTGTTTTTCATTCACACCTTCCTCGACATTGCCAGAAACTGACTTCCTTTTTGCTATTTCGCTTCCTCTTAGCATTTATTACGTCGGATTTTTCCTTACTCTCTTGCTCACTTGCCTCACCACTTTCATAGCGCTTCTCTCTTCTCTTCGATTATTCATTTGTCACATTTCGATATACGCCACCTGTCATCGTCTTTGATTAGCACGGCATGTATCACCTTCTTGTCACCTCAAGGCTCGCCTTCTATTTTGCGCCCAAAGTACGACTAGAACAGAAATGGACTTTTGAGGTTCTTGGCTGCCATCCATCGCAGTCATGCGGTGTCAATTGGTCTAATCGACATTTTCTCACTTGGAGCCAAATGCAGCCGCTTTTCTCACACTCAATCTTCTAAATGCGCCCTGGTGATTGCAACCGCAGAAGGCTACTTGGAAGGCCCAGTCGCAAACGCAGTCGTCAGAGTGCCGCCGTGCTTCAACGATTCACGACGTCAGGCTACTGAGAGTGTTGGTCTAATTCAGGCCTTGCACTTAGAAATCTCTTAGCGCCAGCTTCTGATACTGGCTTTTTTGAGATCTTTGCTACTCCACTATTTCGCCGACCTTGTTATTTCATTGACGATGGATGGCCTTGTCAATGTGTTCCTATCTATCTGCTGTCAGTGTTTTGTTGGGTGTGCCGTCGTTCAAGCCTCAGGCTTAGCCTCGGGTTCAAGCACAGTCACAGGCAGATCGAAGCTCTTGCTCAAATATAGCATCCACCACTACTGGCACTGCTTGACAATCAACAGCAGGCTTGACAACAGACTAGATTTTATTGGCTCTTCTTCGTTCAGCTCAACTGGGATTCGGCTCGGCCAATGCGTTCATACCTCTTTGGCTCAAGCCTTTGCCATCACCACCTATTGGTCTTACATCACAGCTTTGATACTTCTTATACTGAGATCTACTGTTAACTATTCTATTCTCACCGCTGTCACCTTCACAGTTGTAACGACGTCTACGGCAATTTGTTGATGTTCTTTTCTCTAATTATTCCAGCCTCAATACGCACTCGTTGATGTGGTGTGGGATCAAGACTGATGCCAAGTTTTTGTTGGCACACTTCCCGAGTGTCTAAAATAGATTATGTCCATTCGTCTTATCCTCAACTCTGATTCGCCTTTTTCGTTCCTTCTTCGCGTTGGTAGTGAACTTGCAAGTTCTTCTTTTTTTTGCTCTCAACTGTGCTCAGCTTACACGGATATCAAAGTCTCTTTCATTGCTAAGCCGATTACTCTTGAACAGAATATCACCCATAGAGATCAAGGGCACAAGACTTTATGGTCGTGTAATCAAGCACGATTCTGAGAGCAGTAACCACTTGTCGAAGTTGCTACTTTCCTGTCTGCTTAGATCTTTTCCGCTGTTCTTTTTCTACTGCCTCTCGCGCTTATGAGGTCATTCTTATCTCCTACATGCGCACCTTTATTTCTGACAGACTCCAATCTTCCAACAGCATTGCCGCTACTGCCAAGCTTTCTTACAATCACTGCCTCAGAGCTTTTTAAGCTTTGTGCTTCTTTCAACATCTTTACTGATTAGCCATACAGGATCTTTGCCAGTGGTTTGTTGGTCACGACCATCTCTACATTACACGACGCTTTTCAACTGTTTTTTAACAATACCTGTGTTTTTCAAATACCTATTTAGCTTATTCGCCAAGTCAGTTTTGGTATTTGTTATGTGCATGTGTTATCTCAGGGTTTTCTCTCTGATGAGTACATGTACCTAGGAGCTGAGGCGAGCTTTGAATGATACCCACACAACTGAGTCAGTCTGCTAACTAGAAGCTCATGAAAATACCTACGTTTCGACTCATCGATAGACCTTTGTCTAACATCAACACAGTTAAAAATTATTGCGAACTCGTACCCTTACTTTGAGATGTTGTTCGTTTGGCGTTATATTATACCAACGACACTGATTTTAGCCTAGCAATATCC
The DNA here is from genome assembly GCA_030564905.1 of Geotrichum fermentans. Lineage (NCBI taxonomy): Eukaryota > Fungi > Ascomycota > Dipodascomycetes > Dipodascales > Dipodascaceae > Geotrichum > Geotrichum fermentans. The sequence continues at coordinate 137,326 of JAJMAG010000028.1, read as the reverse complement.
TTCAATGATGGTACCCTGTACCCGGCAATGAAAATGAGATAATTGGATTTCTGACTGAATATTGAGAGGTCACGTAGCGCAGTGCCGCAGCCATGTGGATTTTGATAGTTCCAATGGCATTAATGGTAGGCAGTATCAACACACCTGCTTCTCGTATCTTGTATTTCTAGTAGTGAGGTGCTGAGAGTGTTGCAATGCCTTTCTATGAAGTACATACTCAGGAGTCCATCGAGAGACCGCCATTGTAGTAGTAGTCTGTATCTTTTTTAATTCATACTTGTCTTTTGATATTCTTCCCTCAGTTTCTCACTAGTTTGTCGAACCAAGAGTAAACTTAGCTGTCATATACATCCATGTTTGCATGGAACAGTCTTCTTTCTTATTTCAGGCATTCCTGTTTTATGGCCTTGAAGAAATGAACGTTGGGTTAGGAGGATAGCTACTGGACTCCCAAAAAAAAAAAAAAAAAAAGAGAGGTTCTGGCGACAGAGCCTTTTCTTTGTTTCTTCTCTACACTTTATTGTCCTACAATGTTGCCAGTACACTGCTCAGCACGACACGTCGATACTATTGCTCAACGGGACTACGCTTTAACCCCTTTATCTCTATTACCCACTATGTGATGACACTGTTCTCCCTCCCGCAATTTGATTTCGCTATCATCCATGCAGCCTTGATCTCCAAATGTCGACTTGGCACCACCATATACTACCGTTATTGGAACTAATGCTGATTCACAACGAACATGTAGCCATGCTGAGACCAACAGCTGTGAAGCTTGTCGCAAAGGCGCCACTCTTGCCACTGACTTCGCGCCCAATACTGGCTGTACTCACTCGGATTGCTCGCCCACTAAAATTTTTGACAATCTCAATTTGCGCTTTCGGCAGTATTGTTAGAAACCGGCTTGCTTCCTTTTATTAGGCTCCCTCTTCGCAGCTATTTTACATGCAACAAATCCTTTATTCATTCTTTCTTGATCCAGTGGGCTGGCGGGGAGATTTTGGTGTGTATTGTCTCTTGACGACAATCAAATATTCTCCATGGAGGATCAAGAGCCGGATTTCTCACACTCGCTTGCGTCAGCGCTGATATAACGCCTATCTGTTTTCTTCGAACCTTCACAATCTCCTTTTGGCACTACGCATGTTCGCCTCTTCTGATCGGTTCTTTTACATTGCCTTCCCGACTTCTCAAGCTTCCCTAATTATCGTGCGACAAAATCACGACTAAGTTTAAATTGCCGTTCCGCCCTATATACTTTGACCCGCCTACGCTTTTTGTTTTTGGCAGCAGTTGCGAGATGTCGATGTGATCCACAAGTACCGAAAGCAGTGGGCATTCTCAGCATCATTATGATCCTCTAATTCGACTATTTGTTGCATATCTCTTGCCCATGACTGAGTTCAACCAGACACCAGAATTGTTCACATCAACTGAAGTTCATTTTCCGTTTCTCTCTTTTTCTCAACTCCCATCGCCAATTTCAAGTCATCTTACTAGGCGATTGCGCCTATCGCTTTACTTTTTTTTTGATTGTCCACGCAATTGCGATTATTTGGTGCTCACTAGCTGATATTGGCCAGCTCGAAACATCCGCTACTATGTGTATGGCTTATCGTTACAGTTCATTGGTTCATTTTCACGGTTGTGGTTGTACAGTTCTTCTGATGCTAGCTGCTGTCCGCTGAACAACGCCGTCTATGGCTTCAATAGCCTCCAACTACAAAGGCTTTTCACAACGCCGATTCCCATTACTACCCCGCGCGTTTCCTCAAACCTCGCCAAGCTTCAGCCATCGCCGCCCTTTGCTCTCTGTGCTTCAATTTCCTGTGTGCCAAATCTAAGCGCAGTTCTGGCCTCACCAAACTTCTCACGCCTGTGTCCTCAGCCTACGACATGTCACCGGACACCATCAACACTCTCGAGATCTACTTTGAATTTATGTTCCTGTTTGTTTTGTTTTGTCTGGGTCTGTCTCCTTCAAGTCTGTCCTATTTTCTCGCTCTGATATGCCTGACTAGCACCGCACTGATTTGGTCTCTTCCAGTTACTAGCAACACGGAATCGGTTACTTTTTCATTCAAAACATGCTGCTGGTTTTTATATTCTTACTGCATTTACTTGCCAACGGTAACGATACCAACGAAGATGTGTTGAGGCTCTTTTTCTTCAGTGAGCACGATACAGATATGTTCTAACTGCAGTGGTTTGGGAAGAATCGTCAATTATATGTTCATTTGTACACTGCGTTATCCTTGTACCAATTTCTTTTTACTGGTCTTTCTGCTGTTTTGCCTCTTGTTAACGTGGTAATAATGAACATTATGCATTTCATCTCTACCCACCTCAGCGCTTTCAACTCCTTTCCACATAAGCAGTCGACATGCAACACGTACTAATCTTATCAGCCAAGCAATAAATTCATGGTATTTGTTGTTTCATGACGTCTGTTGGTTTTCTTTAACAAGTGTACTCTCTTCTAAGATATATGGAAATGATACCCAGCCCCAAACAAATGAATTTTGTTCATTTTCAAGTTCCAGTTGCTCTAGTGCATGGACAAATACTGCTCTCCCTTCATTCATCTTTGGCAGTCATGAATCGACGTGATACCCATAAGATGCTTCAGCTTGCCGATGTTACTTAATCACATTTAAATACCTGGATCTTAACTACCCAAAATACCCCGAGGTCATACCCATACATGAGAGCTTTTATATTTACGATCATGTTATACCAGCGTCATTGTTTGTGCATGGAGATACCTTCAACCATATATGCAAACATCACTGACAATGAGATGATTGAGGTTTCATTGTAAATCTTTTCTCCCAAAGAGCTTGGCAAGTGGCACTGAGATGCAGCTATTATATGCTGTATAAGAATTGGAAAGTACTTTGTTAGCTTAGATATCAAACTTTTGCAGGATAGAGGTTAATAAACGCATCAATTAAAAACTACTTCTTTCTTATCACATTCATTGCCCATAAATAGCAAGACTTTTTTATTGTTTCGCCTAGCGGCTCTTGTAGGTGTCTTGCAATCAAAAAAACTGCAGGAAAAAATATACAAAGGATGGCTTTTGTCAAATGGAAAGAAGGAGGGGGTGGAACTTAACGCTAAATGGTTAAGAAGAGATAGAGAAGAACAAATAAAAAGATACTGCCAATCTGGGTTTATGAAGTTGAGGTGCAAATACCTGGAGCTTAACTACCCAAAATACCCCGAGCTCATACCCATACATGAAAGCTTTTATTATACAGTCAAGTTATACCAGCGTTATTGCTTGTGCATGGAGATACCCTTCAACTATATCCATAAACATCACTGATAATGAAATAATTGGGTTTTCATCAGAAATCTTTTTTTCGAAGGACTTGGCAAGTATCTCGCATGGTGTATAAAGATTGGAACGTGCTCAGTTAACTTAGATATCAAACTTTTTTCAAGATAGCGGCTAATAAATGGATCAACTTCTTCTTCTTTATCACAGTCCTTCCTTGGCATAATACCAAGAGTTTTCTATTGTCTCGCCTCGCAGTTCTTGTAGCCATCTCACAATTAAGCGACTCCAGGGAAAATTATGGTTTGAAAGTCTGGCTTTTGACAAGTGGAGAGAAGGAGGGAGTGGCTCTATACGCCAAATGGTCAAGAAGAAAGGGAGAAGAACAAATTTGAGACACTGCCAAACTGATTTTATAATGTTGAGTTGTAAACTCAATTTTATCTCAAGGTAGACGTTTCTCTCCACCAACCTGTCATTTAAAATTATGTTCTCAGTCTTTGCTAGGTCTTCTAACTAGAAGAAGCGGCCTTTTGGCTTTCACCACACGCCACAATTGCTGGAAAAGAGTGGTTCTGGCTTTTACAAATTGGAGATTATGGAGCGGCTCTAAATGTTCAACAGTCAAGATAAAAGAGAAAGAGAAGAACAAATATTGAGAGACTGTCAAACTAGTTCTTATGTTGAGCTAGAGCTCAATCTCTTAGCTTTAGACAATTTTTTGTGTTTACAAACCAGTCATTTGGAATTCTGCTTTTAGTCCTTCTAACGAGAAAAAGCAACATTTTGGCCCGCATTACACGTCTCAATTTTTGAAACGAGTGGTTCTGGCTTTTGTGAAATGGAGAGAAGGGAATGGCTCCAAACGCTCAATGGTCAAGGAGAGATAGAGATAATGACAAACTGGTTTATGATGTTGAGCTGGAATTTAATTTGTTCGACTTAAGACAAACGCCTTTTCTCTGCAAACCTGTCTTTTCAATTCTGTTCTCATTTTTTCACTAAGTCTTTTAAAGAAACACTTTAGCTTTATCTCGGCTAGCATTACTGCCATAATTCTGAAAATGGGCAGTTCCTTCATATTGATTTGAATATTTAGTTCTTTGACTGAGAAAGTCTTCTTGATTACAACTAGTTCCCATCTAATCTCATTTCGCGTTTCCCAGTGGTATTCAGTCTCCAAGATCTATGTTGAAAAACTAACAGTCAAGCTCTCCATACGATTTAATCTCTTTTGAATAATGTATCTGGCATTTTCTTTGCCTTTCTGTTGTTCTCTCTTAAATCTTGATGGCTTGCAAGCTATTACCAACCTTGCCTTTCTCACTTTTTATTTACCACTACTGGTATGCTTTTTTTTAACAAAAGGAAAACAAGAATCAATCATTTCAACTCAATACCTTCTAACACGGATAGCAAGTATGCAAGTCACAGTCAGCTCCATCCCAAAGGCTCACTGACCTTCACACAATCGGCCTTATATTACAACTGATTTTCAGTTCTCTTCCATTCTCTTGAATCCTAATCTAACTCGAGTAATGCCTTTGATTATTTGTAATTCTAATAGACGACTTAACTTATTGAAGATCACTAAGTTGGGGAGAAAAACTGGACAGAGAAGGCAAACTAGTTAGTATTCATTTTCAGCTCCCTGATGTAGAGAATAGCGTAATTATAAGGATCTGGTAAAGAGGAAAGAGTCTTCTCCAGGAAGGCTAGGTTCCGTAATAAGTTATCAACACTCCTATACAATTGCTGAGTTGACTATTCAATAATATAAAGCGGAGCGGAGCTCTACTTATATAGACAATAACACAGAAAGAAAATAGTGGTAATAGTGAAAGAGATAAGAAAATTACTTTCAACACGAGAGATCCTCTAGGTTCAATCCTGGTGATACCTAAGCTTGTGGAGACGGTTTGCAATTGTATTTGCTGGGCATCACACAAACTTGCTGAGCACAGTGCCATCAATTATTCTCACGTTCCAAGGTTTTAAGTGTTCCTCTTGATGCTAAATGGTTTAAGGTGATAACCAAATCGATCGTGATATCCCCAGTTACACTAAATCCCCTCCTTGTAGCTTTCTAAAACGTGTTTAGTTTTCTGTTCACGTAACTTGAGACAGCGCATAGCATCTCATCAGCTTATCGATACCGCGCTACCTTTGGATTCTCGCTTTGTACCTTCACTGTTGAAATGATATTTAGGTACGCAGTCTGCACCAATTAATATACCTCCCAGAAATAGTGGCGTAGAGTCAGGCAAGTAGTTGGACATTACAAGTCAATGACATAGATGGTGTGAGTTAGATCTAGAAGACGGAGAGAGTTACTAGCCTTGGAAGACGATCTAGTAATGAAGTAGTTCAAGTAGAGCACGAAAGGCCGAGTCTAAAACTTGAGAACCGGTCCAAGCGAGCCGGCTTGCGCGATGCCTACTGGGAGGGCTTGACTGAAGAAAAAAGTAGTGAAGACGAAAAGGAATAGAAGATTACCATCGTAGATACGTGTAGTCGTTGTGCAAGCATGCCTTTATATTGCAGGTTCTTGTAGTAATGCAGTATCAGGTCATAATAAAGTAAAGCACAACAAAGAATAATCCCCTATTTTCCTATGATCCACTGTGTGTTATGTCAAGTGTTGTGAAGGTGCTGTTTTGGTACCTGATTGTCTGAAAGCCCCAGGTTCTTCCAAACACAAGCACAAATGAAACCCCAGTTATGCAAAACCTTGAGTGAAAAGCCGTAGACGATTGGTAATCGTTGGAGCTTAGCGGATAGATCTAAGAAACTCTAACACAGCAGAAAGGCTTTTTCCATCATCCATACCCACCTTAAGACCAAGCTCCAAAGAGATGCTCAATAATACTAATCGCACATGCCGCAATGGAGCTGGCATTCAATAATTATATGACTTTCCAATAACCCGCATTCACAGAAGTATTGTCGTAACTGTATGAGCCTTTGAAGCACTCTCCGAATCCATCATGATCAGTTCTGAATCAAACCAGTTGGCTGAGAATTGCGCGGTTAGATTCATCCATTACAATAAGTGTATTTCGTTGGTCGTGGTCATACAGATAACACCTTTTGAGACCTGCTGAACTAAATCTCCCCACGCCTTTAGTTCTGAGTCTTAATGGTTCTTCTGATAAGCCTGGAAAGGCCTAAGCGTTTCTCCCTCTCCATTGGTGCGCTAGATAGCTGTCTCTGATTAGCGCTGGTAAGGCTTGGATGTCGGCAAATAGTGTTCCAACAATCCCCTTCTGGTGCTCCCGGGCATATTCAGTAAACGGGGTTCCAATAATGTATGAACTTGTTGCTGCTGACTACGTACATGTATGCCAACGCCTCCTGACAGCGGGCCATGCTTTCAGCGCCTTTGTGTAATGGGATAAGTAGCTTGTGCTATTTGGCGCGATTTTGTCAAGGTGAAATGATAAGGTCTGTCAACGTTTGCTAAATTCTCTTCATAGTTCAAATGTGCAAAGAGATCTGACTGAATGCTGTGAAAATGGGTGGATTGTGGGAGTGAAGTGTAGTAAATTCAGTATCGTTTAGATAAGACTATAAGCCATCTTAACCATTCACTAAGTGTATTGAAGAAGGTTGTTACAGCCCCATCTATTCAACAGTTCTCAAACTCCGCTAGCTTTTGCCGCTACGTAGCTTCCAAGAGATAAGAATCTGACTCAAAGGCGACCACCCGTACTGAGGGTGTTTGTTGAAACGACGAAGCCATTTCAGAATTGTCTCATGATTCAATAGCTCATTAACTGCGGTTTGGCCACTATGCCTACCTTCCAGGCAAAGTTGGGGCGTGGCAATAATAAAATGGACGTTGAACAAATAAGGTGTAGTATGAGTATCACCGTGGCCTATTAGTTCGCGTTAGTTTCTGTAACCCTTGGATAACCGATTCATCAAAACATGTGAAAATGGCAGCATACCTTTGTGGCAAGTCCGGCTTTATCAAGTCGTAAAAGTCGTGTTCATGGATTTCAAATTCACTCAACTGTTTTGTATTGTAGTGCAAGTCCAATATTTAGACTGTCAAAGTGCTGCGTCGAAGCCTTTACAAGTCTCAGTCTGCAGCGTCGCAAATTAATCCGGTGCAGTCATGTTCGATCGCTGCCTGTGCGCGTTGGCGTGTAAGTGTTGTGGCTGGCTGAAGTCTATACTGGCGTATTGTATGGGCTTACATTTGCTAGTCTATTATGGCATCGCTCGGGTTGAGTAGGGCGACGTGTCAGAGGGCTTCTGCGTTGGCTTGCAAATTGGGGGAGGGTTGTGTAGATGAAGGGAGAGAGCTGAAAAGAAATCGAGAAATTATGCATCCTGTTGTCTGCCACCTTATATTATTTTGGCAGCTTCATATACTTGGAAAAAAAACAGCTTTGTTTTCTGTTATCAGCAGGGAAATATATTACTTATGGCAGTATATAGTGTATACAAAATGAATAATTGAATCGACCATGTTATTGAATGTTGTTCGTTCTCGGTTGCGATGTTGTTTTGTGCGTAGTTTCATGGAAGGGTATTCTGTGCTGTAAAAGTCTTGTAGGTATTAAGCTGGGTAGTCCTCACTGATGGAAAGTGCGTGGAATGGTTGCAGGCAATTGGCTTGTATCGTTCATACTGTTGTTGGTAATTAAACAAGAACGGCATCTTGGTATTGGGGGTCTTGGAGCTCATTGCTCAGGTATAAATAGAGACGCGTCTTTTGAAGTGATGAACCGTATGCGCAACTGGCTGGTTGTGCGTAGTTGACGGAGTTGGTAAGATGTACGCGTCGGTAATAGTTGTCACGAATATCAGTGCCCATCAACTAGCATGGTCTTGCAGAAAGAAAAGATCAAGGATCGTTGACGTGATTCATGGCATTGAGTCACTGCTCAGTGGTTGATTGATTGATTGATTGATTGATGATGGAGGGGTGGATGGATTATGATGATGCAATAGTGCAACGTGGCATGATGTTGGTGGTTGGTTGTTGGAAAGACGTGCACTGCCAATTTTCCTTCCTCACAACGATTTCAAGTTTTCCGAAGGAGCAAAACATTTGGGATGTTGCACAACAAGAAAACCAGTGGTTGATGTTCAGCCGTACTAGACATTGCCATGGAAACAAATGTCCATTTATAGACTGTGGGGGTCAACAACATGGGGGTCACATACTCTCGAGATCCCTATGCACGTAGGCTTTTCTTCTTATGAGCAGCGCTGCTGTGCTATTATTATAAATTGTTAATTATTAATTATTACGCACAAACAGCACTACGTTTGCAAGCTGTCCAATACAACTCACTCGTATCGTCTCTTTCTCTCTTTCTCTGTGATATTCAAGTGCTCAAGTGAGCGCTATAGATGCCACTACTCCTATGGTAGTCAACGATTAGCGTCGTTCTGCCGCATTTGGCAGACTTTTTGGCTTGTTAAGCCCCACATTTTAAGCTTAAACGCTCTAACCTCCAAACAAAGAAAACAAAAGAGCACAAAAATGAAACATGAAAAACACAAAAAAAAAACTAAACATCATGGGCACAAAGCTCAATCAAATTCAAGCCATGAGTATAATATGTTTTGCCCGTCAAAGTCAACACAGTGAAATCAGTATTACAAGTCAAACGCACCCTGCCGCATCTTGTAGCTCAATAAACGTACTCCTTGTATATTATTATTCTTGACAGTGTCCCATTAACGCCGCCAATATTGATGCTCAAATATAATCTATACTATAAATGCAAAGCAGGAAGGTACATTTCACGTTTAGAGGACATGCATTTTGGACTATCCACTCTTAACACCTTCACAGGACAATGTGCCCACTTTTTTTTTTTCTTTTCAAATTCTCATTCCTTAGCCTTTTCCACTAGTATCAAAGTGATTAGTTTTCCTTTCCCTTCAGATCGCTTTTTTCAGAGCCACGCTGAGCTGCGTTCTGGTTATTGACACCTGTGGCCAAGACGCTGCGGCGCTTTCTGCCACGGGTGCGCACCTTTTTCGTCAAAGTCTCAAAGGACGTAGGAAATGTGGGAGACATTGGAGAGCCAATGAGATTATGGGCTGCAGTAGGCGAGAGAAGCTCTTCATGCGCAACTTCACGGACGGCATTCTCGACCTCAGTCAGCAGCCAGTCAATGTCCTTGCGTAGAAGCGACTGCTTGTTCTTATAAGTGGTCAAGTTGCGCTGGTAGACGTCGGCAACGCGTGGATGGTCGCGGATGTCACGGCGTGAACGGAGGAACTCGAGAATGAATGAAAACTCCATGGCAGGAACCTCACAAGCTTGAACAACACGCGCAGAGATGATGCCTTCCTTCAGAATGTTGAATTGCTCAAGATGGCGTGCGGGTGGGGTCGGAATAGTGGCCATAGAGTAGATGGCTTTGGTCCAGATCTTGGCAGAAAAGCGAGTCTTGATAAAGTTGTAGGCAACTGCTGCAGACTTGGTGGAGCAGAACAGATTGTGTAGTGCGTTGGAGACGTTGTCCGAGATGAGTTGCAGAATTTGGGCATTGTAATCACGCACAAGGCAGACGTACTTGTAGGTTCCCTGCTGCTTGAGATATGCACCGTATTCAGGGCGCTCATCATCACCAAGAACCTTGTCAATTAGTTCAAGCTGATCATCTTGGGCCTCCTCGTCCTCGCCCGACATGCGGATCATGGCCTTTGCTAATGGTCCTAGAATGGCCAGGAAAGCGTCACGCCACTCGATGAATTCTTCTCCAGTTGCACCGCAAGTCAACTTCACAGCAGGAAATGTCTTGTCTCCAGTTGTGAGATAGTGCGAAATAGAAGACTCATTGACCTCCTGAAGCAACTCTCTGTAAGCCGCTTCATAGTCACCGGAGTTAGCAGGGTTCGTGAGGTAGAGGTAGAGCTCTTTGTCAAAGGCAGTATAGACCACGGGCTGCTTGGCAGGGATGGTCAGAGGCGGGAGGTTGAGGTTATTCTGCTGCTGTCCTGAGGGCACAATGGGGAAAGGGCCATTCGAGGTGGCAATGTGGTGGTTCATGGCGGGTGAGGCGGGCCGCTCCAGCATCTGGCCATAGAGCGAGTTGTGCCTGGAGTGGGTGCGATGGTGGCGACCGTTTTGGGGCTGCGTATACACGGACATGGCTGATGTATTGGAGTCGTGATGGTAGTGAAAGAGGTGAAGAAGGCCAAGTTGGTTGTGTTGTCGGAACCGCCACTGTGAAAATGTCTGAGACTTCGGAGGCGAGAGAGATTCAGGGGCTCGTTCCCGAATGCGGTAGCCAAAAGAGGCAAGCGGGTGGAGCCGCAAAAATGAAGGCAACGAGACAAAAACGGAAATGGTAAATACATGAAACCACACCGTAAAATATCTAAACATACACCTCTAAAACCAGTTAAAGTAACCCTGGAATGTCTAAAGGCACGCCCTTAATCCCACCAATTTCGCAAGCCTTCCATCACTGCCAAACACTCGTTGAGAGAAACCAATAGCTACCATCGCTCCGTCCACAACACACAATGGCCGATACTCTCTCACCGTCAATTCCCCAGCGAGGGCCTCTATACCACAAAGTGGCCCTTAAAGTTCTCCGTCTTGCACGCCCAAAGATTCTACCGCCAAAATTGCTCGTTGACGAGGAGGAGAACCCTAGCAGCCGTGACCCGCCTCTGCTTTTGTCACTTCCTCAAACTTTCGCCAATCTCTACGTAGGGGAGACTTTTCGCTGTGTGTTGTCTCTTGACAGCGAGTCTGACGATGGAGACAACCCCGTGGCGGCCACCCTCGCTGTCAGTATTTCGACCCCAAACAGAGAGCACCCTATCGCCATCATCCATCCGTCCCAGCCAGACTCGATGGTAACACTAGGACCGCGCGAGACCAAGCAATATATTGTCGAGTTTGAAACGCACGATCCTGGTATCCATGTCATCTCCGCTGTCGTCACTTACACCAGTCCTAAAGAAGAATCCACGGCTCCCGCGACGTTTACCAAAAACTACCGATTCACCGCTGAGAATGGGCTCTATGTGCGCACGAAAATATCTACAATTACCCCGGAAAGTTGCACTCTCGAGGCCCAGATTGAAAACATTACTGATTCGACCATGACACTGGAAACTGCCGAGTTTCTGCCACCAGCGGGATGGATCTCACACAGCCTTACCTTTGAGGATGAGGCCGCTTCAAACAGCCCAGCCAACAAACAGATTACTACGCCGTCGCTGATGCCGAAGGAAACTTGGCAGTTTGCTTATATTGTTTCACAGGATCCTGACTATACAGATGCGCGACAGACGGTGGGAATGGGCAAGTTCTCAGTGTCGTGGCGACGCGAAAACCTAGGCGAGAAGGGATGGCTGATGACGGGTCATCTTAAGCGCAGTCCGGGAATACAGTAATGCATACGTTATGGATAACTTTGAGGAAGAGGAAAGAAAGGCTTGATTAATGGAAGAGTTATAGGGTGCATTTTCTGCGTAAACTGTAAATACGCAAACCATCAGTTGGTAGCTCTTTGGCACGAATACTGCATGCTGAAGGATATAGAAATGATGAACTTACATTGCAATATAAAACCTATGAAATCAAAACGACTTATGAATACGATATTTTACAAACTCTGGCTCGCATTTTCCCTCAGGCCATCTCGTGCGGTCTTTAAATACCCACAAGCGAATTCATAAGATACCAACATCAACGCTGATGCCGGTACTGTCCGTACCATGTTGATGCCTAGTCCGGAATAAAATGCTCTCCATCCTTCCTCTAGTAAAATCGTTTTTGAGGTCTGAACAATGCCCCGATATTTAGCACCACCAACTGGTGACGCCGATTTGAGAGGAACGATCTGAGCCCTAGTGCGGATCAACTCGTGAGGGTATGTAAGAGTCGAAGCAAAAATCTTGGCTGCGACTGAAGATATAAAGATCTTGGGCGCTTGCTCATACGTGGACTCGGTTTCCTCGATTTGCATGGATTCTTTTAGGTGCTCATACAATGGAAAATAAAAGGCAACGTTAAGTAGTCCGAGCAATGAGGGCCCCAAACCAGTGTAAAAAGCTCTAATACCCTCTTTGGAATACATTTTGCAAATCGCATCTATCATACCTTTGTACGCAATGTCGTGCGGCGATTGAGTTATCAGGCGTGTTTTGACCACCCAGATCGGGGCTGTTGCAATTGTTGAGGATGCACCTGCAATCGTCGCGGAAGCCATATGTGATAAAAAGGGGTATTGTGCAATCGGAGTTTGCCTTAATGCTTTTCCGACTTCTTCATAAACCGTAAAGTAGATGGCCCAAGAAGGGAAATAGCCAAGGGTGGTTGGCACAACGCCTCTGTAGAGACCACGCACACCCTCTTCCTTGACAATAGTTGAAAGGGTTCCAGCGATCCCCGAGTACTTGCGTGCAGCGTTGGACCCTTGCAATGCAATAAGGCTGCCTTGAGCTTGAAGTTTCGTCTTGGCGACATCAAGAGGGCAAACAAGCACTGCAGAGCATACACCAGAAATAGCACCAGAGAATGCACTTATTCCAGAATCATGAAGATCTCTAATAATTTTTTGGCCCCAATATAATGCCGTATCGTTAGCTTTGACCGTGGTTAGCGACGAAGGTGGGCAATCTGTAATATTAGGCATTGCAGATACGGTGAGGCATCAAAGTAAGGCTGGCGGCATTAGATATATATATAGACCACAAGCTCTGCGTTCCATTCTTCTAGCTAGATACGAATGAGACGCGAGGACATTCACAGTAAGAATAGCACAAGTGCAAACTAGGAACCGTCCATGTTGAGCCATTCTTGTACTGGGAATACCAAATTCGGCAGAAAAAGAAGCGTCGGTGCTTATCTAATTATCAAGCATGTCTGCGATTCCCCTTTTTGATTCCATCACCACCACCTTCACCATCACGGGCATCAATGACAATGAGCGAGCTGCCACAGTCCCCGACCTCGAATGAGCTGCTTGTGGAGACAGAGCACCAGCTGCGGCAGTTGATCGAGACGCTGATCGAGACGGGAGTCATGGTGCATGACTTCCAGGGCACGGTACAATCCAAGGAGGGTCTCATAGAGCGGGTTGGCGTGATGATGGATCAGCTCAACGAGCTCAACAAGCATGCATTCAAGCTGGATGAACGGTTTCCCTTGGATGTGGTTGACTACATTGAGAACGGTCGTAATCCAGACGTTTACACCAGAGAGTTTGTCGAGCTGCTAGCAAAGCAGAACCAGTACTTGAACGGGAAAATGAAGGCAATGAAGGTATGTTGACTGCCACCTACACGGCCATGGCTAACCATAACAGGATTTTCGAGACATCCTTGGCGCTGCCATTAAGGAAGCTTACCCGAATCTGGAGTCGGCCATTGATAATGTGAAATTGAGAACTGACGGGCAGCAACCAGTGTAAGCCACATGCAGCACTGCTGAAGAGCGGTTCAATGAGACACAGAGGCGTGAGTGGGCTATGAATACGGGACGTACCGTCCAGCGAAGGTCCAGAGACTAGTTGCTCCTCCCGCCATGGGCGACGATGGGGCAAAGGACACATAAGCATCAGCCGTGCGCTTTCTCAAATAGGAAGGTTAGTAGAGGCAGTCACAATTTTCACACCTCAGTATATTTTAGACCATCTTCAATGTATTACCTAACCCACGTCTACCGCATAGTAAGATTAGTGTAAAATTTTTCGCGGTCTTTTCCTCTTTTACTACCTATCAAGCACTTCAAGTCCGCGTTGAATCTCTGACAGACAAAAAACACATCAAAATGGTAAGCTCTTTCTTGCAAAAGATGCCCGCTGTTTTTCGAGTCTTAAAACAACTCGTGCGTGATCGTGTGTGTTCTGTATCTCTTGTTAATTCTGGAGCATGTTGACTGGACCTTGATTGTGGCGTACAGCCTAGAGGCGATCGGATCGCGATGTGGATCAAACAACAACAGCCTTGCATTTGGCCGGAGAAGTCTGAGGGTGATTCCATGCTTCTCTGTGTTGCTGATTTAAGGTGTTTGATACTGCTCAAAATCTGGTGGCGTCTGGTTGACGTTTTGAACGACGTCTTTTTCAACAAACTTTTTTTTCAAGTTCAATAATGGCCTTGGCTTCTGCGAACCAAGGAATGGCAACGGCATAGCCAGCGATCCGATGAGTTTATACGACTACAAAGTATTCAAGTTAATCTTCGGCGACCCGTGCAGCTGTCTCTTTCCATTGTGTTTTCAGACGACCAGGATCCATTCATTGTTGCGTCCACCCAGTTTCCAAGAGATTCGACACACATGTGCGCTTGGCATATTCGTAAATTCATGGTATACTAACATTTGCAGGTTCTCGCTCAAGATCTTCTCAACCCTACCCAGCAATCCGAGCTGCGCAAGCACAAGCTTAAGACCCTTGTTGCCACTCCCCGCTCCTTCTTCATGGACGTCAAGTGCCCTGGCTGCCTTGCCATCACCACCGTCTTCTCCCACGCTCAGACTGTCGTCACCTGTGGCTCCTGCTCCACTGTCCTCTGCCAGCCTACCGGTGGTAAGGCCAAGCTCACTGAGGGCTGCTCTTTCAGAAGAAAGTAAACTTTTCATGACTTTGAGCGATGACTTTTCTTGTTTAGTGTGTAAATTATAATGTATTTTTTTTCTGCATTTTCCTTGTGAACTTCATCGATTGCCCTGTGCGGCTGTAGATAATTAGGAGGCGTACGGCTGAGCACACTCTCTGTTGCGATACGTGTTTTCATTAATTAAATCTCTCTTTCCCCCGCCACATCAATTCACGTCTATTCCATTTCACTTTCTCTCAATTCCATAAACATGCGCTCAATTGCCGTGTTTCTCTCTCTGCTGTCGCTTTTCCATGTGCCGCAGCAGGTGCTGGCGCATAACCAGCTGCTCGCGCCCTGGGGCGTTAGTTGTTTCCACGAAGACGTCAAGAAAGGCGACCAGCTCGCCGTTACATTTCAGGTCGGCAACCGCGACCCTCACTCAACGGACCAGCTCGAAGTCGACTTCTGGGTGAGTTTTTTCCTTGGTCTCTCCGAATTTTTATTATGCTGTTACTAACTCAGTTACACACAAGATTATGGATCCAGACGGCAACAAACCGTCCAATCTTGAAGCGGTTGCGGACGGCGACGTGTACGTGGACATTCTCAAGACGGGCCGCTACATGTACTGCTTCTCGAACCAGCGGTCGTCGACATTAACCAAGGACGTGACGTTCCACGTGCACGGCGTCATCTACATGGGGGCCGGCGACGTCGAGCCGGGCTCGCTGGAGGCCCAGGTGCGCACGCTGGCCGACAACGTGCAGGCCGTCAAGAACGAACAGGGCTACATTGTCATTCGCGAGCGCATCCACCGCAACACGGCAGAGAGCACCAACGCCCGCGTCAAGTGGTGGAGCATGCTGCAGGTCGCGGTTCTGGGCGTCAACACGGCGGTTCAGGTCGGGTACTTGAAGCGCTTCTTTGAGGTCAAGTCGCGGGTCTAGCGGGTAGCAGTATTAAGTGTGTGTATTAGTAGTTGCTAGTCAAATGTTTTTATTTCTATTTCAAAATTCCTTGTGTGCCCTAAACGCCAGTTGAGGGTCCTGAAGCCTCAAGCCACGACAGCGAGACCCTTGCGCAGTATATAAAGACCTTTCCTCGGCCGCTTTCTCAGAAAAACCATCCGCAAAGTCATAAACAACTGGAAAAACCAAACGCCTCCATCGCAGCATTTCTCACTGCAATAGCAACACGAGTAAATATAACGACACTTCCGCATGATCTATATTCAAGCTATGTTTTCCTCACACACATGTCACTACTGACCTGCCACCCACGCTCAGGTCTTCCGGCTAATCACGAAACACATCCCACAGCTCGGAACACAATTCCATGAACCGCTGCTTTTTCAGTTGTTCGGTCTTGAGTCCGTCGTCAGCGCCGCTGCGCTTTCTATTATTAAATGGCTTGCTGTTGTTGCCGTTGCCGTTGCCGTTGCTGTTGGACTTGGAGGTCTTGACGGCGGCGGTGACAACACTCATGACCTGGTTGAAGCCGTCCTGGCGCTTCTCCAAAAACCGGCGCTTGGCCCTGCGCTCGTCAAACCGGCGCTCGTCTTCCTCGGCAATCGCCCGATCTTCGATCTCGCTTCCTTCCTCGTCTTCTTCGCGCACCGTGTCAACTTTACTTTTAGCCCCACCGGCAGCACCAGCAGCACCAGCACTAGCAGCACCAGCGGACGGCGGCGCAGGCTCGTCGGCGTCACTTAGAGCCGCGTCCTCGGGGTCTCGGCCATCGTCCTCCTCGTCATCGTCCTCAACCGGACGCAGCGGCCGCCCGCGGTACGCGTTCGAGAACTGGGGCCAGCCGGGCCCTCTGTTTCCAAGCTGGGTTCCGGGCACCGACGTCATCGCGCCCGCCGGCACCTGGGCGCGGACTGGCCGGGGATAATGCAAGGCCGCCGCCGCCGCGGGACCGGTCGCGCCGTTGACGCCGCCGTGCACGGGGACCCCCCGGCGCGCGGTTTGCGCAAACACGTTGGGGCTATATGGCGCGCGCCGCAGCGGCGCCGAGTGGATCGAGGGGCCTGAGGAAAACGGGAACAGCTCGATGCGGTTCGGCCGCGCCTTGCGCTTGTTCGATTTCATGGATGACTGGTGCAGCTGGTCGACGTTGAGTCGCGCCTCGGTCGGGGTCGGGACGGCCTCGATGATGATGTCGCCGTTCTCGGACACAATGACTTCGGTCTTGTTTTCTGGCCGCTTCTCGGAAGCTTTAGGGGATGCGCTGCTTGTGGCCTTGGGAGAGCCAGACAAGGGATTCGGGCCTGTGTTCTCGTCTTCATCCATCATGCGCTGGGCAATAAGCTTGCGCTGTTCTTCTTGGATGGTCTTGCTGCGTGCCATGGCGTCGAGCACAGAGGAGCCAAACGACGGCAGCGCTGGCGAGATGCACTGCACTGCAATGTCCTGGAGCACAATGTCCTTTGGGGTTCGTAGAGCTGGGAATATAGCGCTGGACGGGGTGCCCAGCAGGGTGGTGGTTGTGGTTGCAGTATTCCGGTTGATGTTGGCCAGATTGACACCCCCTAGGGTGGCAGACGGGGGAGTTTGGCCCATGGGCGAGGCCTTGATTCCCTGGTTGTCGAGGTTGAGCATGGGCGGTCTGCGGCGGGCCTGCTGTGGCCGAGACTCTGGCCCCGTGCTCGACGGCGGCGTATTTGCTGTGGGATTATTCATTTTGCGTTCCTGGGGCGCTGGCGAGGTCGAAGGGGTCATGTTGGAGGTGGTATTTTGTTGGACGGCTGTGGGTGTCATTTCTTTTGCATGCGTAATAATTTGGGTAAACAATTTTTCCCCTGTGCAAGATTGATAATTTCGCGGCGGCCGGCTGCTGCTGCTGGGAGGTGTTGCAGGGGTGACGATGAGAAGAGACTGAGGAGAGGCAGGCGCACGCCGTGGTCGAATAGAAGGAGGAGGCAAAGATGCTATGACTGAAGAAGAAGAAGAAGAGGAAGAGGAAGAGGAAAGAGCAGGTGTCGGTGCCCATGCTGCAAGTGAAGGGCCACTTGCGAGATTGGGTTTCGGGTTTCGTTTGAGGGCAAGGGCCGTTGGCGCGATTCCTAGACAAGGAGCGTTAGAGAGCTTGGCCCAGCAGCTGTGCGCACGCATTAACATGAAGCACGAGGTGTTTCAAGATGAAACAACAACCAGATTGGATCCGGCCGAGCAGCATGTGGAAAAGCAAATAATTGGAAAAAAAAAGGGCATACGGTGGGCAGAAGAACGGCTGACGTCAACGCTGCGTTGGTCACGGCGCCGAGGGTACAGTGCTGGAGGCGTCGATTTGGCCTTGGGCTTGGGCCGCGGATGCGGGTGTTTGGCGACACGGAGGTAGCTGGCGTAGCTCGACGGCGGGGGTGGGGCCGAGCGGCTGTGGATCGCTGGCGAGGGCCCGCGCTGTAACGGCTCTTGAGGTGCCATGAGACAGAAGAACCGCACTGACAAAAGGTTGAGGGAGAATATGGACTTTTGCATCTGAGCGGCGGCCAGCGCCTACTTTATATATATCAACTGGTATAGTATATCTATCAATGGTATCAAGAAGCTTGAGTGCATGATGCGTCTGCGCCGAGGATGGAGGCGATGTGCGACTGTGTATCATCATCGCCAAGCCTCGCGCTGTTTGTGTCTACGGTGAGCCTACTGCCTCCTGCACAATGAAGAGCGCACATGTGCATGTGTCAAATACAAGTGCGCAAGATAATGTTTCCTTTGTTTTCTGTTCATGTAATGGCGATTCCGAAACACCGATATCCTACATTATATTAATAAAATCCATATGTAGTTATTGATCATCGAGCATTGTTCAATTGAGCATGCTGTTGTCCTCCGTTTCCACTCAGCTCCCTCATGCCGGTGTGACCACGCGATGCCCTTATTATTTACATTTTCCAGCTGCACCATTGGCCACCTCGTCACACCCATCGCAGTCGCTGTTCACAGCGTCGGAAATGCTGCTCCTTGGTGTCAGACCAACTGGAGCTCGCTCGGGCGGCTGTGGCTGTTTGCGCTGACCCATGACAGCGTCGTTACTTGGATGCTGATAATTGTGCGGTGGGTGGACACTTGTCTGTCCATTCGGTCTTGCTGACTTGCCGTGCTGCTGTCCTGTTGGATACGTATCGTTAGCTTGGTATTGTTGCTGCTGAAGCATCCTGTGCATCATGATCAGTTGTTGTTGCCGGTGCTTGTATGCGTCCCAGTACAAGTCGTAGGACTTGGACATGAGCATGGAACCAAATCTCAACGACTGCGTTTCTTCTGAAATGCCATTCAATTTGCTTGGCTCGTCACCCGAGTATTCAGGGCCCGCTTCAGAGTCATACTTGTACCGGTCGTCCAAGCGCTCTAAACGTGAGTGGAGGTCACATTGTTCCTTGTAGCTTTCAAGGTCAACAGACTGAAATGTCAAAATATTATTCCAGTCGCAAAGAGAAGGTGTGCCGTTCGTCGGGGGTCTTTGTACAAGACCTTTACGGTCTACCATCATGCGTCCACCACGGCTAGCCCGTTTTCTAAACGCCACAGCGCTGCCTCTGGGGATAGGCTTGGGTTCAAAAGACGGCGGTGGTTCCCCCTTGGTATTTTTCACCACCGTTATATCACCGTTCCGTGTAACTTCAGTTTCCAAAATATAAGGCGGCAAGAGCGTTGAAGGTCTTGGCGTAAAACTAGACGGAAATATCAGCGGGCTATTTGGCGGAGGTGGGTACTGAGTTGTAATTGATGAGTACGCTGCATGACTGGGTTGGAGAATGTGGAGAGCATTGCGAGACGTGCGGTCAGGATCAAAGTACTCGCAAAATGGTATAGAGCGATCGTCAGTGTAGTTGACCCAATCCTTGTCCGCTAGCGCTCTTGCCCTTAGCTTCTCCTTTACTGCGGACGCAATGGCATTGTCCCTACGATGCCATACACTTTCCAGTGAAACAAGTTCCACGTCTTGGTTTTTGCTCACAGATCGTCGCATATTTGGAGGTATTGAGTGACCATTTTGAGATGCAAGTAATTGCGGAGGAGCAGCCGTGGTATCTTCCAGTGGTCGCTTTGGCGGGGGCGCTGCTTTGCGCTTTTTGTGCGTAACGAGATCCTCGTCATCTCCCTTGATGCCTAGTGATCTTTTCAGGGTTTTAAACTTGCATCTGCTTTCAAAAATGTCCATCTCAAGTTTCAACGCTTCCCGGCGCATGTTTTCCCGCCGTGCAACCATTTCCATGAGTTCCCTGGCGCTTTGCATTTCCATTAAGAGTTTTCGAATCCTTTCCGAGCATTGTAGATCAGTCCGCCTTGTTTTGCGCACCTGTCGGACTTCGCGCCTGCGAAAGGCGACATAGGGATCGCTGTCATCTGCGCCATCTTCGTACTTGACAACAGAGGAAATTGGGTTGCCCTGGCGTTGAATCTTTCGCGATTTCCAGTGGGGGTATATTATGTGACCAAATTGCCTGAAGGACGCAAGGTGCGACTTTTGAGCCTTTTTGTTTTCACGATGCGAAGAGAGCCTTAGGAGTAAAAACTCGGGGTTCGCAGGGTCGCTTTCTGCCTTTACGATTTGCTGTACGACATGGCGAGATACATCTTCAAAAGGCAAAATCCAGCTAGGATGCATACGCAGAAACGGCTGTATCTCAATGATGATTTCTTCAAACTTGCTCATTACATACTCAAACTCATCCTCGGTGCATTTCTCTGGATGCTTCACATTGTAGTCTTGTAGAAACTTGTCGTCAATTTCGTCCATAGAGTAGGGGCATCCCGAGGACTCTTCGACGGTTGCCGAAAAGCGAATATATGTACTTGGCTGTGAAAAATCCTTTTTGTAGTATTTCGAATAGCCCTTCCATGTCTTTGACGCGTCAGGGGTAGGGATATAAACCTGCTGCACGCTTGCGCCAGCACTGGCTGCGACAGACGCATTGATTGCCGCTTTCAGATGGTGTTCCTATACTGTTAGCGCGGTTGATTCATTTGCAGCGACTTACTTCTTCTTCACCTTTTTCGACGCCAGTTTCGATCTGGTGCACTTCTCTCTGTTGCTCTTCTTCGAGGTCTGGCAGATCGACCTGCCATAGCACCTTTAGCGTCTGCTTCACGCTGATCTTGCGGTGTCTGAAACGCGTCGACGATGACGTACTTTCTTTCATAGCGGCTTAGGGTTGGCCACTTGCTTCAGCGTGGTTGACAGGCTGAAGACGTGGGGACGGGCGCCAGTGAAGTGGCCGCGAGAGTCCTCGGCCTGCAGTTGACGACAGTCAAACGGGATTTGCTGGGAGCCCGAGCGTTGGAGTGAATTCGTTGTATGATGAATCCAGTGGGGGACCCAAGGGCAGTACAGAGTTCTATGCAGGGCGCTGTGTGAGTTGTGTGGCGATTGTGGTTAGGGGCCAGTTGAGAGGCAGGCGACGTGAATGGGCACAGAGCGAGTGGACTGCAGTGCTGGCGGTGGGCAGTGTGGGCGGGTCTCGACAAGGAGCTTTGGCAAAGAGACGACGAGAAACACGCGGAGCTGGTTGCTGGAGGGCGGCTGCAACAGGATGGCCGTGATAGTAGCGGTGGCGTTACGGGTTGCTGGGGCGTCTTGACGATTAATGGATGACGATGGGACTTTTTTTTGTTTTTTTTGTTTCTTTGTTTTTTTTTTGTTTTTTTTCGTTTTCTGTCAAATCTCCGCCAAATTTGAACACGAGAGTTTCCCTTGCCCTGCGCTGGGTCAGCGCACTTGCTAGCTGAGGGGCCCTGGGCGATGGACGCGGATCGCAGCGTCAATTGATGGGCATCGTCGTTCTAGCAGAGCTCAACGAGAGGGAGATGAAGAAGAGATAGCAGAGTCTGTGGTAGAACAGGGAATGCGGCCTTTTGCGTCCCATTGCGATACAGAAAGCCGAAAGTGGCTCAGTTGAGTGCAAGAAGCGTCAATATAGCATTCAATGGAAGTGGAATTGCACACGCAGTGGCATCATAGAAGCCTTGCGATAGCTCGTTAGTGATCACTGATCACTGATCATTGATGGTCATTGATGATAATGATTGATGGTGGTAATGATATGATTGATGATGATGGTTCACGACGACGGTGGTGATCTCAACGCACTCACACACGTGGGCAAGTGGAACAGACTCTGCACGCCGTGTCAACGCGTGAACATCCTGGGCCTGCGAACATAGCGTCACAGCCATCCGGGTAACGGCACACATCACCCTGCAAAGAAATTGAACAAAATTTTTTTTATTTATTTGATTTTTTTTTTTTTTTTTCAAGCCACTTTTTTCCTACCAAAAGGCACAAACACCGCTGAATCAATTCAATCGTAATGTCTGCTGGAACTCTTTACGTCAAGAAAGTATGTCCATTGAACTCTCTCTAATTGAAAAATCAAGCGAAAAATTTGATTAAAAAATGATTTACACTCGACTAACATCTTCTCTCAGACTTCGGGTCGCAGAATCACCCCCATTGCTATTGCCAAGGCCCTGGGTCTCGACATTGCCGTGGAGGACTTTGCCGGCAACGCCGAGTTCGAGAAGCTCTTCCCCGCCAAGAAGACCCCTGCCTTTGTCTCCGCTGATGGATACAAGGTCCACGAGCACATTGCCGTGATCGTCTACTGTAAGTACTTTCTGCTGTGCTTTTCTTTGATCTGCGATTATGTGATGAAACAATTTTATATTTAAACAGTTATCCCTGTCTAAATTGACTTGTGTTGAGAAATTGGTACCTGAAAACTGCGTCTGGATCATTATTTATGAGTTAATCATGAAATTATTTTTTTACTAACCTTTCATAGTGTGCTCTCTCAAGGAAAACACCCTCTTGGGCTCCTCCAAGCAGGACCTTGCTGCCGTTCTCCAGTGGATGTCCTTTGCAAACATGGACTTCGGTGACTGCATCAAGAACATTCTCCAGCCCCTGTTGGGCTTTGCTCCTTACAACAAGAAGTCCGTCGATGCCGCCCTTGCCGAGCTTGACACTGTCGCTGCTGTCTTTGAGGCCTACCTCACCAAGCACACCTACCTCGTTGGTGAGCGCGTCACCGCCGCTGATCTCGTTGCCGCCTCCTTCTTCTGGTACGGCTTTGGCAAGCTCTGGGACGCCGCCTGGCGCCAGGCCCACCCTGCCATGGTCCGTTTCTTCAACACCATCTCCAAGCTTGACATTGTCGCCGAGTTCTTCAAGGACTTTGAGTTCTGCGTCGAGCCCCTCAAGTACACTCCCCCCAAGAAGGAGCCCAAGCAGGCTGCCCCCAAGAAGGAGAAGGCCGCCCCCAAGCCCAAGCAGGCCGACGACGAGGAGGATGACATCCCCAAGGAGAAGAAGGTCGCTCACCCTCTCTCCCTCCTGCCCAAGTCCAAGATGGTCCTTGACGAGTGGAAGCGCTGCTACTCCAACGAGGAGACCCGCGAGACCGCCCTGCCCTGGTTCTGGGAGCACTACGACGCCGAGGAGTGGTCCCTCTGGAAGGTCGCCTACAAGTACAACGACGAGCTCACCCTCACCTTCATGTCCAACAACCTCGTGGGCGGCTTCTTCAACCGCCTCTCGGCCTCCATCAAGTACATGTTTGGCGGCATGGTTGTCGCCGGCGAGAACAAGGACAATGGCATTGTCGGCGCCTTCCTGGTCCGTGGCCAGGACTACAAGCCCGCCTTTGACGTCGCCCCCGATTGGGAGTCCTACGAGTTCACCAAGCTCGACGCCTCCAAGCCCGAGGACAGAGCCCTGGTCGAGGACCTGTGGGCCTGGGACAAGCCTGTCGAGATTGACGGCAAGCTCCGTGAGGTTGCTGACGGTAAGGTTCTGAAATAAGCAGTTACTCTTTTTTTTTTCCTAATATTGTATATTTCTTGGATAAAAAAATCTAATTATTAATGATTCATATTTTTTCATTACTCTTTATATATTTTCATCATCACTTCTTTCATTGTTAACGTTATTTTATGCTGATTATATCGGCAAAAGATCATCATAAATTATAGCACATGTTCATTTTGAATAATTTATACATTGAGAGCATTGGCTTGGTTTTTGTTACTTTCTTAAGAGTTCTCATTCGTCTAAAAGCCACGCTCGCCGGCTTCACACAGAGAGATGCTTCTAACCCACTCAGAGTTCAGCACCTGCTTGGCCGTGATGCGTCTTGTTGGGCTTGGATCTAGTATGCTGTAAATGACGTTACGGCACCGCGCGCGGCGCAGATTCTCAATGGGCTCGTATCCATTCTTGTGTTTCCGGCCCTGCAGATATTGCTCGTAGTAGTCGTCCTCGGCGGGGATCGCGACTTGCCAGAGGTATGACCCGGTGCGCATCGCCATGTAGATGACACCCGTAGCCCAGACGTCGGTGCCACGTGGGTCAAAGTCCTTTTCGCGAAACTGCTCCGGGGCAATGTAGGGCCGCGAGCCACAGACTCCGTTAGACATGTGGACCTCAGACTCCCACGCCATTTGGAAGCATTCTGCGTTGCCGAAATCCGAAATCTTGAGCACTCCTGTCGTGGTGAGGAGCAGGTTTTCTGGTTTGAGGTCACAGTGCGCGACGCCCATGTTGTGCATGTACACAACGCCGCGAACAAGTTGCTTGAAGAAGCAGTCTGCCTCATCTTGCTGCAGACCCCCTTCGCTAGCGAGAATGAGCGAGTACAGATCTCCACCGTCACAATACTCCATGACTTGGCAGTACTCGCCTCGCGCGTCCTTCATGAGGTCGAGGGTGTGAATGATGTTGATGTCGTGCAGAGAGCTGGAGATGCAAAACTCGGATGTGAGGCGTTTGTTGAAGTTTGTTTCGGATTCAGGACTACGTCGCTTGAACTCCTTGACCGCGTACAGGACATCGCGCTGCGTGTCTCGGTCAAACTTGTGGGCAATACGCACCGTGCCATAGGCCCCCTTGCCAATGACTTCTTGGCACTTGCCATACTTCTGAATAAGAGGCATTTTAGCAGTGGGTGCCGAGTTTATGACAACGTGGCCCGCATCGGCCTCCCCCCTTTTAATTTGTGAGACGAGTCCCGACATTAAGGACAAGGGATCGCTGGGATCGTTGCCGAGTCCCAAGTCAGGAATGGCTGAGACGGCATCATCGCGAACCTTTTTGCTCGAGCCCATGATTTTCTCGAGCATTCCGCCGAGTTTTTCTTGGCGTCGAGCCGACTTGAGGTGGTGGACGTGAGTGTGCTCGTCGAGCATGACAAATCTGCCACGAGTGAGGGCCGAGTCAGCAGTTGAAGGTGTATAGGAGGCGAGGGAGGTGGTCGAAAGGCCAGCAGTGTGAGCGGAAGAGTGGTCGAGGAAATTTTTTTGATGTGGCAGCTGTTGAGGCTTTGACGTCATGGAAATGGGAGGAATGTCGCTGCTTTGGGCCGACAAGACAGAAATTGGCGGAGAGTTGCACTTGGCGAGATTTGTCTGGCTGCTGTTGTGTGAATGGCTGACCTTTGGAGACGCCACACGCTGTGGAGAGGATATTCCTTTAGAGTTCGTAGAGGAACGTTTTATGCTATTTTTGGGCGTGAGTTCTGGACTCGTCACAGGGGATGAAGTATACGAAGAGGCCGTAGGTGGTCTGACAAGGGGGTGGGACGCAATGGGAGGAGACTCTGGTACTTTGCTAAGGTCTGTACTGCTAGTTGAGGCTGGAGAGGTAGATTTGGCAGACATGTTTGATTGTCGTTTTAGCAGAGAGCCAGATCGCTTGTTCTGTTGCGCTGAAGCCGGCGGCAAAGCTGAGGGTTGAGGAGGCACGGCAGGATGAGGGACACGATCAGCTGGATTGGAGATTGTGTTTGTAGAGGCAGTCTGGCAGGTTGGAGATGTTTGGGTGTGCGATGATGAGAACATTGTCTTCAGCTTTGTGCTGAGTGACAATCGGCGGTCTCTTTTTGACGCGTCAGAGGTTCCGGCCTCAGGACGTCTAGAGATGAGGGTCATTGTGAGGATGTTGTAGGGTGTGTTGTCGAGTGTTTGGTAGAGGATGAAAAATGAAAATGAAAGCAAGAGTGAGTAGAGAATTATAAGTACTCTTTTTTTGCCCAGCAATGTAAATTTTCACAGGGTTCAAGTTGAGACGGATAAGGTTACAGACCCGAAGACCGAGGAGAAGATTCGAGTTCCGTAGAAGTTCTTGGACAATTCAGAGGAGTTTTAATATTTTTACTGCTTTCTGAAAGGAAAGAGCGGATTGGCCAGGGTTTCGGTGCAGGTGGTGACTCTGTTTTAGTAATACATGGACTGTCAAGCGGGTGTGGGTGCGAGAATAGGGTAATAATAGGGCCGACGCTTTGTCGAGGTACGAAATGGTGAGGAGGAGGAGGAGAAGTTCCGAGAGTGACGAGTTGCTGTGGCTTGTGCGGTGGGCGGTGCGGTGGGCGGTGCTGTGGGCGGGGGGGTTGCGCTGTGGGGCTTGTGTGTGCGCTATAAAAGCTGGTGATGGAGGTGGGCTGTACGGGTTGCACGGATGGCACACAGGTGACGGGGGAGTGTGTGTGGTTTGTGGCAGTGCCGTGTGGAGTTAGCTAGACGAGTGCGTTAAGCACAAAGCTTTGGGCAGTGAGGTGGTTGAGTGCGAGCGTGTGAACTGATTGACTGAGATGTTGAGTGAAGAGGAAGAAGAAGAAGAAGAGAAAGAAAAAGGAAGAGGGAAAAAAAGGGAAAAAGGGATTCTATTTGACGAGATTCGCAGGTCCTTTTGAACTTTTTTTTGAACTTTTCTTGGAGCGTTTTTGCGTCGTTTTTGAGTCGCTTTCGTTGTTTTGTCGCTTTTTTTTTTCTTCCTT
>JAJMAG010000028.1:79309-110629 GCA_030564905.1 Geotrichum fermentans | reverse complement strand
ACAAAATGTGCAACATTTGTAAGGTGTTGAAAATATTCAAAAAGGTCAAAACGTTACATGCAGCACTTGTTGCCACTACCCTCCAACTTGCAAACGTCATCATCATGACATTTCGTTTTTGATACAACTTGGTACTTGTGACTTGGCATATAGCACTTAAACTCACAAATGACCCTTGGGTATATGTCACATGACTAGTATCAACTGACGACTTGATTAATTCTGGGAGTGCATGCCGCGTACGGCTGTGCACTTTCCCTTTTTCCCTCCTTTTTCCTTCTCCAAATTAATTCATGAGAATTTCAGGAATTCTGGGGTGATCACTTGCCCCATTACCACTTTGCGCCGCACTCTGGAGTTGCTGCATGCCGGCACATTCGCACACATTATTATTATGGAATTTGATCGTGAGAGCAACCACTGGAACACCCTTTAGAAGAAACAGTGAATGAGAGAGAGAGAATATATATGGAATGGTAGCTAGTATAGAATAAACAAAAGAACTACTATTACTCAATGGCAAAATAAAATCACAAATCAGCCATTGCAGCAATTTTACCTCTTCTCATCAACTCTAATTTCAAATTTCATCAGCCAATTGACTTATGGGCACACACTGACGTCCATGGATTCTAATTTCATGACTCCCTCCAAGTCCATTCAACTTCCAAATGCGTAGACTACTAACTGCCTTCAGCACTAGTGTTTCAGCACGGCCAACTGCCAGCAGCCCAAGTGCTGCGAGTGCAAACAAGGCCCTGGAATTATATATCACATGAGTCGCTCAGCACAAAGAGCAACGTTGGCTAGCACTTCTCCAAGACACTCAAACAGAACCAATTGACCCCACTTCCTCAATGCTGCTGCTGCTCTCCGCTGCAGTTCTTCCCATGGAGCCAGTACTACAGTACTAGCAAGTGCTATTACCCGCTGTACTACCCATAGTACTCAGAATTAACCATAGTAATCATAGCATTATAAGTCCCCTCAGGTCACATACTCCTCTTCTGTGAAAGCTCAGTCAGCTCAGAGAGAGTGGCACCATGCCATCACCCCAGCATTTAAATACTACACCCTTTCTCCGCTTTCCGCTCCCGCTTTTTTTCCTCTCTTTCTATTGCTACTCCATCTCAACTGGCAATTACTATATTCACACACTCAATTCTTCTACTACAAACATTATTCAATCAACAACAGCTTAGCAATGGTTAACTTCACTGTGGATGTACGTTAAACCTGTTCTAAACCTTCCCTCCTCCGCTAACGTCTCTCTAGCAAATGCGCGGTCTCATGGACAAGGTCTCTAATGTCCGTAACATGTCCGTCATTGCCCACGTTGACCACGGCAAGTCAACCCTCACCGACTCCCTCGTCCAGCGCGCAGGCATCATCTCCGCTGCCAAGGCTGGAGACGCCCGTTTCACGGACACTCGCAAGGACGAGCAAGAGCGCGGAATTACCATCAAGTCAACCGCAATTTCTCTCTACGCTGAAATGAACCCAGAGGACGTCAAGGAAATCAAGCAAAAGACCGATGGAAACGAATTCCTTGTCAACTTGATTGACTCGCCAGGTCATGTGGACTTCTCCAGTGAGGTCACCGCAGCCCTCAGAGTCACGGACGGTGCCCTCGTCGTTGTCGACACGGTCGAGGGCGTTTGCGTCCAGACTGAAACCGTGCTCAGGCAGGCCCTTGGAGAGCGCATCAAGCCCGTGGTTGTCATCAACAAGGTAGACCGTGCTCTCCTCGAACTGCAAGTCACCAAGGAAGACCTCTACCAGTCATTTTTGCGTACAGTCGAGTCCTGCAATGTCATCATCTCAACTTACCTGGACAAGGCACTTGGCGATGTCCAGGTATACCCGGACCGGGGCACTGTCGCATTTGCCTCTGGTTTACATGGCTGGGCATTCACCCTCCGTCAATTTGCAACCCGCTACTCGAAAAAGTTTGGCGTTTCCCAGGAAAAGCTCATGAAGCACCTTTGGGGAGACAACTATTTCAACACCAAAACCCATAAGTGGACAACCAAGGACAAGGATGCTGATGGCAAGCCATTGGAGCGAGCATTCAACCTCTTTGTGCTCGACCCCATCTTCCGCATCTTTAAAGCCGTCATGAACTTTAACAAAGACGAGATTGCCACACTTCTTGAAAAGCTTGATGTGCAACTCAAGGGTGATGAGCGCGAGCTCGAGGGCAAGCCTCTGCTCAAGGTCGTCATGCGCAAGTTTCTTCCTGCTGCAGACGCTCTCCTAGAGATGATTGTCATTCACTTGCCATCTCCTCTCACCGCCCAAGCCTATCGTGCAGAGACTTTATACGAGGGACCTATTGACGACCCTGTTGGTATTGCCATCAAGAACTGCGACCCCACCGCAGACCTCATGTTGTACGTTTCTAAAATGGTGCCAACCTCCGATAAGGGCCGTTTCTTTGCCTTTGGACGTGTCTTTTCAGGTACCGCCAAGTCCGGCATGAAGGTGCGCATCCAGGGCCCCAACTACGTTCCTGGCAAGAAAGACGATCTGTTTATCAAGTCAATCCAGCGCACAGTGCTCATGATGGGCCGCACTGTTGAGCCCATTGACGATGTCCCTGCAGGCAACATTTGCGGGCTTGTCGGTGTGGACCAGTTCCTCCTCAAATCTGGTACCTTGACGACTAACGAACACGCCCACAATCTCCGCGTCATGAAGTTTTCAGTATCCCCTGTGGTGCAGGTAGCTGTCGAAGTCAAGAACGCAAACGACCTGCCCAAGCTCGTGGAGGGTCTTAAGCGTCTGTCCAAGTCCGACCCCTTGGTGCTGGTCACGCAAAACGAGTCGGGCGAACACATTGTCGCCGGCACTGGCGAGTTGCATCTTGAAATCTGCCTCAAGGACCTCGAAGAAGACCATGCGGGCGTACCGCTCAAGATCTCGCCGCCGGTGGTGTCATACCGTGAGACTGTAACGGCGCAGTCCTCAATGACAGCCCTAGCCAAGTCGCAGAACAAGCACAATAGGTTGTTTGTTAACGCCGAGCCTATTGACGAGGAGACAACCCTTGGAATCGAGTCTGGCAAGATTTCCCCACGTGACGATTTCAAGACCCGTGCGCGTACCATGGCCGACGAGTTTGGCTGGAACGTAACCGACGCGCGACGCATTTGGTGTTTTGGCCCCGATGGCGAGGGGCCCAATATTGTTGTGGATCAGACCAAGGCCGTGCAGTACTTTAACGAAATCAAGGACAGCGTGGTCGCCGCGTTCCAGGGCGCGTCGCGTGAGGGCCCACTGGTGGGCGAGAACATGCGCAGCGTGCGGGTCAACATGCTCGACGCTACACTCCACGCCGACGCCATCCACCGCGGCGGCGGCCAGATCATCCCGACGTTCCGACGTGCGACGTTTGCATCGGTGCTGCTTGCGCAGCCGCGCATCCAGGAGCCCATTTTCCTTGTCGAGATCCAGTGTCCCGAGAATGCCATTGGCGGCATCTACAGCGTGCTCAACCTGAAGCGCGGCCAGGTGCTGAGCGAGGAGCAGCGCCCCGGCACTCCGTTGTTCACGGTGAAGGCGCACCTGCCCGTCAACGAGTCGTTTGGATTCACGGGCCAGCTGCGTCAGGCCACGGGCGGCCAGGCGTTCCCGCAGATGGTGTTTTCGCACTGGTCGACGATGCAGGGCGACCCCACCGACATTGACTCGCGCCCGGGCAAGATTGTGCTCGAGACACGAAAGCGCCACGGCATGAAGGAACGTGTGCCTGGCTACGAGGAGTACTACGACAAGCTGTAGTCGTGGCTTCCGGAACCATGTATACGATGTAATGTGTATTATGAGAGATAATAACGTTAAATATATGATGACTAGAAAAACTATAAATTTAATTTAACCTTGTGCTTAAACTTGGCGCTATGACGGTGGGTTTAGGTACTCCATATGCTGGTTAGCTCAAGAGCGCTCCCACCCCACAGTCAACTGCACGCTGGTGCAGTATACATGGTTCCTTGGACACGCTACTTGGAACGTTGAACTCCAAGATACCAGCATGGAGCGCAAGTACCATTTCACAGTCTCCTCTGTCAATGCTCAATAGCGCTTGACGTGACGACGGTTTGACGTACTCCTACAGCCATTGATGACCATGATTGACGCACACATGGCACAAAGCTTAGTTCGTGGCCTACATATGCGCGCTTTGTGCTTGGCACTTCAAACCTGAGGGCGGCGTTGGCAAACCTTGAATGCTGGTCAAGTACCAGCCTGAAGGCGAGCCTGTTTGTTTAAGCGACGGTGTAAATGTTCGAGGTTGGTTCAAGTGCTGGTCAAGCGGTGGCTGGCTCTATACAAGACCCTATCTGAATCCTAAACCCAAAACCAAGAGCCTGGCAGACAGTGTCCACCGGAGGCCGAGCATAAACCCGTCCGTTGGAAGGTTGAATACGGGCGTAGTAGTTGAGGCCTTGAACTGGGCCAACACACACTGAGACGTTGGAATCGACACCTGCGTATGTAGTGTGTGCAGTGCTTCAGCTGGTATGTTAATCGCTTGTAAATCTTGTCGGAGTTTCATGTTTTTTTTTTTCTTTTCAACATCTTTTACGTTTTTTTACAAGGCGTATAATCCATTTAATTTGGGTGATGCCCAGAGTTTCAAAAAAGGCTAACGCCGCACAGGTAGAGGCGCTGGAACTCCCAACACGGCGCCTAATCGGGAACTCAGAGTCCTGCCACTTGGATTTCGTGGGAGGAAAGAGCGCAACGCCAGAAGAGCGAATGCCATGGATGATGATGATATCAAGAGACATCGGAGCATGAGGAGACGAGAAGGAGACAAGGAGCGTAGGGTCCGTGCTTTGTGGCATCGACATAAACCGCACGCTATCTGAGCTGAAGACCCGCAGAGCGTCACTGGCTAGTCAGGGATTCCTTCCAGACCCGCTGGTGCTCTTGGTGTGATCGCCGCCTTGTTTCAGTGCCTTCAGTGCCAGCAGCGTGGAAAAAAAACAAGGACAAAGGAGAAACAGAAGCTCCGAGGCCTTGAACCTTCTTAGCACTCAAGTCAACTGCAGTGGGCGCTGGACCTTGCACGGTTATCTGGTGGTTCGCTGGTGCGTGTGTTTGTGGTTTGTTCGCTGTGGTTTGCTCGCTCGAGCCTTTGTTTAAATTGTTTCCCATCTTCTCACCGTTTTCATCTTCTCTTGTTCACCTCTCTCGCTTCGGTATCCCAAACGTATTCCGTTCGGTGAGCTTCCATTTATCTTCCATTTATATCCCTTGCGGTCTGCTCCTTCATTCGTTTTTTTTTTTTTGGCATTTGTTTTCTTCATCCCCCCATCGACATCTGGAATATCAAAGCTCCGCTCAAAGCTCCACTGGCCTTGCCAACCGCCCTCCCCCAAGTACCTCCAGTGCTTACCTCCTCCTTCAAGTGCTGACGACTCATTCTCCTGTCCTTCGTTTCCACACCTTACGCCATGCCCCAAGGCCACTTCCTCAACCTCACGCGCCGTGTCGCTCGCCGTCACAAGCGCGCGGACTCGGACGACTCTTCCTCCATATCCGTCAACCCTTTTGCCCAAAGAGCCCTCTACCAGGAGGATGGCTCGCTCCGCCAGGACTCTGAACTGCAGGTCATTCACGATTCCATTGTCACGGCAGACTTTTCCGACGAAGAAGACGAGCTGCGCTTCAACCAAGAACTCTACCGCTCCGCCGTCCAGAACTCGAAAAAGAACCCGTTATACCAGCAACGTGCCCATAACGCCACGTCCCATGCACTCCAGGAGCAGCTCAACGAGCAGGCGCTAAGGAAACAGGTCCACAACATCCAGCTCGAATGGGCCGAGGCCGCCGCCAAGGAAAAGCGCCGCAAGTCTCGACGAAGCCACCACCATCACACCCAGCATCAGCAGCAACAGCAGCAGCCGCAATCACAGCAATTCCAGCAATTCAACCCCGTTGACGACGACGAGTACACCACGATTCAAGGCGCAGCCATGCCCCACTTGCAGTTTGACAACGTCAGCGTCCACACTTCCTCCAAGGCCTCCCAAACCGGCTCTTCGCACCGCAGCCAGCCCAGCCAAGATCAGTACTTTTCCTACTACAACGACTACCTGCTCGAAGTCGAGCGGATTAAGCAGATTGAGGCCGAGGAAGAGGCCAAAAAGAAACGCTGGCACGTCTACGAAGATGAAGATGACGGCGAGCTCAGAATCATGGAGCCGTATAATGAAGCCAAGTACAAAGATCTTCCTCAGCAGTCATTTCAGCAGTCATTTCAGCAGTCATTTCAGCAGCCCCTTCAGCAGCAGCAACAGCAGCAGCAACAGCAGCAGCAGATCCAACAACAGCAGCCCTCCCCACCCTTCTCATTGGTGCCTCCCCCGGCGCTTTCACACTCTCCCAACTCAGTAGCGTCGAGCACCATGTCCGACAACAGCAGCGTGTCGAGTCTCCGCAACACAATTCTCTATCCAAGCGACCCCAGCAACAGCAACAGCAGCAGCAGCATCACAGCACCCCCAGCACCCTTCACAGCCCACAGCAATCCCAGCAGCCAGTCCATATATTCCATAGCCACCAACAGCAGCACGCGGTCCCTCCGTCATGAGCCTTCCATCTCCCGCCCATCATCACGCGCAACCACGCAGACGCACTCCACCATCACCCCCAGCACCGCAGTAGCCACCACCAGTGGCGGCACAACCACCCCACAGCCCACACCAGCAGCACCAGCAGCAGCACTAGCAGCAACAGCAGCATCAGCACCGGCCCCTGTGCCAGACAACTCGGACGTCTTCTCCTTCCGCGAGGCCTACGCCGACCCGCCCGACTACGCTGAGGACGATGTGTTGCCTCGGCAACACTCCTCAGCCGTGCGTCCAGCCACCGACGCGCAGGGCCTGCACCCGCCGCCGCCGTTTTCCGTTTCAGGAGCGGCCGCGGGGGGTGCGGCGTCCTCGGTGGAGCGCGACGACCTGCCACTGGAGAAGGCGACAGCCACCACGTCCACGGGCACCTTGAAAAAGAATGTCGCCCCGTCGCTCTCTTCTTCTTCCTCTTACTTCTCAGCATCCTCCCTTCCATCCCCACAGCATCCGTCTACATCCTCGTCGTCGCTGTCGTCTTCGTCGTCGTCCACTGCGAACTCCTTCTACTCGACCGTATCGCCTTCCGTCGCCGCGCTTGATTCCACTAGTTTCAGATCCTCCTCCGCAGATTCTGAGACATCCACCCTCAAAGCACTAGATACTTCTCGCAATCAGGCCCCCCTCTCTCGCAAAAACTACGCTCCCTCCAGAATGTCTACCGACACTCGCGTCTCAGCCTTCTCGGCAAAGGCCATCTACGACCGCTTCCACTCAAACAAAAAGACCAGCTCTTCTGCTGCGTCGCAAAGAAGCGCCTCGGTCCCCATTACCAACGTCCCTGCTGTACCCGCTGCCAAGTACACGCAGCGCGAGCAACCTCCGTCGTCTCGCAACTATCCAGTCCCTGACTCGCCCGTCAAACACTCCTCTGCTTCTGCTGTGCCACCCACTAGTTCATACCCACGTTCCGTCTCGTCATACGCCTCGTCCGCTTCCACTGCCTTTCCTCGCGATTCCCGCCCCATGCCCCACCACGTCTACCCCAATAGCTTGTACTCGGGAACCACCCAGGCTTCCACTCCTTCCAAGCGCTCCCAAAAGACGCATGCCAGCCGCCGCGGTGAGGTCCAGATTCCCGTTCCCATGAACAATCTTGGATTCTCGCAGCCGCAGCCTAGGCAACATCACCACCACCACCACATGGATCAGCGGAGTGCTGCTGCTGCTCCTGTCCCATCCGAGCACCGCTACCAGTCTTCGACTAGGTCTGCTCAGAAACCCGTGGTGGCGGCTCCTCAGGTGGATTATGGCGAACAATTGTATGACTCGTGGCTAGCTACCAAGCAGGCGGTCCAGGGCTGGGCCACTGCAAAGGTAAGTTTAATCGTGCTGCTGGTGTACTTTATGCTGCACTTCTTCTAAGCGTTTTGCTGCGCGCTTTCAAGATGTCCTGTTTATCAAGTTCACGCGCTGCTGTTGCTGCTGCTTTTCTTTGCACCATCACGGTGTCTCTTGCTGCTGTTTGCTCTGCTAACCTTCTTTCCAGTATAATAATATTACCAGTCCCGCCCAGTCCCCCGCCGTGGCCCATCCGCCTCCTGCCGCCTCAACTCGTGGGCTTCACGATACGCCGCCCGCTGTTGCCACGTCGACTCATTCCTCTTCTTCGGACCCCAACTCTGTCAAGATTCCCATTACGGGAGTGCCCTTGGCTCAGTACCCTGTTAGCGTTCGATCCCTGGGAACTGGCATTGGCGAGGAAATCGACTACGATACCCTGAGCATCATGGACGATGGCAACCTTGTGCAGATGCCTCCCGTCCCCTCTGCAGAGGGTCCCATGTCAGCCGGCATGGCTGCTGCCGGCACTGCCGGCGCTATTGGCGCATCGCAGTCCTCTGGGCTGAGATCGAAGATGGGCAATTTATTTCGTAAGCGGTCTCCTCGGTCCTCAGTGCGCGACAACGACGCTGAACTCGAAGCCGATAAGGGCCTTGGGATTGGTGGAGCTGACATTCCTACATCACTCTCGTCTTCTGCTGACGCTCATACCTACATTTCAGCCAACAATGGAGTACCCTACGCGACCTCTCGGCCGTCCATCTCTGAAGACAATCGCTCCATCAAGTCGCGCGGTGGCCCCGGCATGTCTACAATGATGGCTACCGCCGACCCGGTAACCTCGCCTCATACTTTCATTGCAGGAGGAGTCCGCAAAGCCATAGATTTGTTCCGCTCAGGCGCTCGCATGTCGTTCATCCTGCGTCCCATTGACGCAATTGCGGACAACGTGCCCGCACTCGAACCGACAGTGGTTATTATTGAAATGATCATGCTCATGTGGCTGCTCTACGAAGTGTCCCTTCTGCTGGAGGTTGTCACGTCGGTGACGAAAACAGTGACCAAGCCCGCGGTCATGCTCGGTCGCATGCTTGGATTTGCTTTCAAGAAATAATTGGAGAAGGAAAAAAAAAAAGTATCTAGCATTTATATATATTTTCATGTTTGTGTTGTTTAATTAATGAAGTCGCCGTTTGCTTGTTCGTTTGTGGTGCTGTACGTGTCACCGTGAATCACCACGGCTGATCCAAGTACAAATATTTCATCTCATCCTCCCCCAACCACCAACCACCATCGCAGTCAACGAGCCGTGCAATGCCGCCAGAGCAACAAAACCCCTTCATAACGCCGTATCCTGGACCCCGGGTCCGCGCAGATATTACGCAGACAGGACCTGATCTCTGGGCGAACCTCATCCAAACCTGGGCTGCTCTCATTCAGTTCTACCTTGCCCTACCGTCTTCGTCCACGAAATCCCCAAGCCTCCGCCAGTTCCTCGAAACTTACGTGCAGGAGACCAGCACCCAAGACCATGCAAGCCTAAGTCCGCTGGAACGAACATTGAGACAGGGTGTCTTTGAAGTGCTAGTTAAGAAAGATGCAGACGAGGAACGCTACATAGTGCTGGACAGCCTCAGCTACAGCGCCGTGGGGGCCATGATTACCTGCTACGGACTTACAAACGCCAAGCCGGTCAAAGACGCCATCAACTATCTGTACGCCGCGAGAGGTGGCAAAACGTTTGTGAATCAATTAGCCGACGTTGTGATTGCCGAGCTCTCCAAGCCAAACCCTCCTCCATCTCTCGCGCAGACGCTCTCCCTTGTGCTCACGTCCGGCCCCGGTATCGCCAAAGATTGGGCGACACCCAAGTGGTTCTCAGCGCTCCAAACTGTCTATGCCGCGCCTGCAACTCCGCCCGCCGTGCAAGTGCAGGTGCTGAACCTGTGCTATGCCACGTTCTGCGTCCCTCCCCTTGCTTTACTCGACTCGAACGCCAAGATCCGTGCGCTGTCCGACGTCGTGTCTCTCGCAACGAGTGCACCAAGCACACAGAGCCAACTGCTATCGGCCCTACTAAACTACACCAACTTCGCAGCCAGGGTTGGCGTGCCTTCCTTGGCGGTGACCCTGGAAACAGTCAAGCTGCGAATACCGCTCGTGCCCAGTCCCCTTGGATCGGCACCCAAACAGCAGAAACCAAAAAGGACAAAAGACAAGGGCAAAGGTAAGACGGCATCGACGCGTGTGGAACATCCTCCTGAGGAAAACGCAGAGGCCGTGTCAATGATTCTAGACTTGTTCCCACAGCTCTCAGTACCCGCAGTATCGGCCCTCCTCTCAGACCACGGCGGCTCTGCAGAGGTTCTGACGGCGCATCTACTTGAGAATCCCCATGTACTTGAGGCCTACGAGTCCTACGTCCCCGAGGTGCCCGCTGCTTCCCCAGATGCGCCTGTGTCTACTAAAGTCAAGTCCGATAAACCGAAGGATAAGGGCAAAAGCAAAGCTGCCGTCCCGCGGTCCGTTTACAACGACGACGATCTTCTCAAAGCTGACTCGAGCAAGCTCATCTTTGGCAAAAAACAGGCCCCAACCCTCAACTCTCTTGGGAAGGCTTACAATGACGACAAGACGTTGCAAGCTACGCTGGAGCGTATATACCAGGCTGACGAGGACGAGCACGACGACACATACGACGAGGCCGAAGCGAGTGGCCAAACCAGCACTACGGACGACGTGGAAACAGCAATCGACGTGATCTCACACCGAACTGCGCGCAAGCTGGGCAAAAACGATCCCAGCATAACGGCGCCGGAACCACCAATCGCCCTCACGCCCGAGGAATCGGCGGCGGCCGCCAAGACCGACGCCATTGAGCAGTTCCTGTGGGCGCGCCTGAAGGTGTCGCCCGGCGAGTTTGCGCAGTCGGCGCGGCGCACGCGAGCGCGGCTCGAGATGCGCAAGCAGACGGGCTGGGCCGACGAGCAGATCGAGGGCTGGGCGCGGATGCTGGAGCGCATGCCGAAGCGCAAGGCCATTCTGGAGGAAAAGTACGCGTTCAAGGGGAATGTGAAGGCCGTCAAACCCACGGCGTTCAGGCAGCAAAACCGGCGCGACGACAACGAGGGCGACGAAGGGGAGGAGGAACAACAACAACAACAACAGCAGACTAGAACTAAGAGACGGCCACCGCCTTCTGGGTCGTCGTCTCAAACCGCTGGTGGAAATAATCCGGCAAATACAAAGCAACAACAGCAGCGCAAAGACCGCAACAAGGCCAAGCAAGGAAATCATAACCGTAAGGCTGGACACGACAAGAAGATGGCGCGCGGAGGCGCCATTCCATAGAAAGATTAACCAAACAAACAATAACAATAAAAAAAAAATACATATTAAATAGATTCAAAAAGGTTACAAGGATCTACCGTGGCTATTCGTCATCTTTGTGCGTGCGCTGCTTGGCCGACACAACGGCCATGCATTGGAACTCATTCGAGTACGAGGCTTTCCAGAAGCGCACGTTGCCATCGTTGCCTGCGCTCGCCAGGATTGTGCCCGTAATGTTCCAGGACACGCGCCAGACCTCGCTGCGGTGATCGCCCAAACTCGAGAGGAGCTCAATGTTGAGGGCGTTATTCCCACCGGTGGAGGCAGGTGTCGCGACCTGGTCGTCCAGCTCCATGGATGAATCGCCGTTCATGTCGCTGGGGTTGCCGCTGGCACTATTGTTCCCACTCGCATCTATCGTCGGCTGCTTTGTGACTTTGAATATGCGAATGTATCCGTCGACGGAGGCAACGGCGATCAGCTGGAACTGGCGGCCCATGGACGGAGCCCACGCAATGTCGCGAATCAAGCCCTTGCAGCTCGGAAACTCGGCCACGCGGTGGTACTTGCCCAGGTCGCTCTTGTGGTATATGTAGGCCGAGTCCTGCGCCGACACGGCAACGTACTCCTTGAAGAACATGCTGGGGCACCATGACAATGCAAACGCGCTCTGGCGGTTTTTGCTGGCCTGTTTCGTGACGAGGCTTTCGTCGGGCATGAGGCTCGTCCAGTACTGCAGGTTGTTGGGGTCCATTGCTTCGTGGACATGGAACATGCCCTCGCTGTCGATGGATGCCAGCTTGAGGCCGACGTGGGACGGGGCGAAGGCAATGTCGTACAGCGCGCCGTGGAACTCGGAGATGGTGGCTTTCCGCTTCCAGCGCTTGCCGGAGGTGTAGGCCTCGCGCGGGTCTTCTTCCCAGATGCGCACGCTGGCGTCGTACGAGCACGACGCGATTACCTGGCCAAACTCGGGCGACGCCCAGACCACCTTGACGATGGTGGAGTCGTGGGCCTTCCACGAGTCCGAGAGTTCCCAGTGAAAGCCGTCGTGAACAATGCCATCGGCGGTCGACGACGCGAGATCGGTCTCGCCGCCGTCTGCCGCCAAAGGCCGTTCTGTCTTTTCAAAAACCTTGATATGCTGGTCCGATGAGCAGGTTACAAGCCGTTTGCCATAGAAGTCTGAAAAGTATTTTGTTAGCAATTGTAGAAATAAGACCACCAGCGATTTACATACCGTAAGACAGATCATGGATCAGCTCCTCGTGGCCTGCGAAGAACGGCGCTAGTTGAGCCATTGCGTGCAGTCGTTTTGTTTGTGGAGGTTCCTGTGTGAAGCGATGGAAAAGGCTCACTGAAAAAATAATGCCAGGGTTGGGGCTCTGAGCCCTTGACGTATCATTTTGACTTCGTTTCGTGGCCTTGACGCGAAATGAACCTTCAACATACAACACCAGTGAACTCTAGAAGGCTTGCAAAATGGCGAAATCTTCGGCAATAATCGTCTCCGGTGTGGCTGTGGCAGCGGGCCTGGCACTGATTTTCAACACAGAACAGAAACCGCTGATTTCCTCGCTGGGGTTTGCCATTGTCGGCGGCATCATCACTTTTCACATGGTTCCAGCGCTGGGGCCAGCGTTCATCAAGGTCGGGCTCAGCGGGCGTGATCTCAACAAGAAGGAAAAGAAGGTCTTGCCAGAGACCATGGGCGCTGTTGCTGCGCTGGTATACCTGTTCTGTCTGTTCTTCTTCATTCCATTCATGTTCTATTCGTACATTGTGACGGCCACCTCGGGGAGTGGAAACCGAGACGAGGGACTTGAGATCACAAACGGCATTGGCAGGACGCTCACAAAGTTCCCGCACAATAAGCTAGCCGGCTACCTTTCAGGTTTGCTCTGTTTCCAGAGCATGTTTATTCTTGGAGTGGCCGACGACTTGTTCGACATCCGTTGGAGGAACAAGTTCTTCCTGCCCGCCATTGCCGCGATCCCGCTCTTGATTGTGTACTTCGTCGACTTTGGTGTGACACACGTCATGGTCCCCCGGTTTCTGCAGTCTTACGTGGGCGAAACGGTCAATATCGGCCCTGGATACTACGTGTACATGGCTTCCATCGCCATCTTTTGCCCAAACTCGATCAACATCTACGCCGGAGTCAACGGGCTCGAGGTAGGCCAGTCGCTGGTCATTGGCCTCTCGATTCTCATGAACGACTTCTTCTACATTGCGCGGCCCCACCACCCTGCCGCGGACTCTCACCTGCTTTCCGCCTACCTACTTATTCCGTTCCTCGGCGTCACAATCGCACTCCTCTACCATAACTGGTTCCCTGCACGTGTGTTTGTGGGTGACACCTACTGCTATATTGCGGGCATTGTGTTTGCTGTCACCGGCATTCTAGGCCACTTTTCAAAAACAATCCTGCTCTTTTTCATCCCGCAGATTTTCAACTTCCTGTATTCTGCGCCGCAGCTGTTCAAGCTCGTCGAGTGCCCACGGCACCGCATGCCAAAGTTGAACGAAGAAACGGGACTGCTGGAACCGTCCAAGGTGCAGTTCACAGTCCCACCGTCACCGCTCAAGACGAAGGTTTTTTATTTGCTCCAGAAGCTCAAGCTGCTGGGCGTGTACACTGAGAAGGGCAAGGACGGCCAAACAAGGATTGTGGCCGTGTCGAACATGACCGTCATGAACCTGACGCTGGTCAACCTGGGGCCATTGCGCGAGGATAAGCTGTGTGTGGTGTTAATGGCCCTGCAAGCTGTACTGTGTATCGGTGCCCTGGCGGCCCGGCACTCCATCGCGTTGCTGATTTTCGGCAAAGACAACATCTAGACTTGAGTGCAAATCGCGTAATAATGATAAACTCTTGCATTCTACTTAATAATAAATACACTCTAATACTAATAATGAACCCTCTACTTCTGGAGCGATGCCCATGCCTCTTGGCGCACCGCAATGGCGGCGTCGGCCCATTCGCCGACCTCCTTGGACTTGATCTGTTCGCGCACGCCCAGGAACTGATGCAAGTCCTTCTCTCCGTTGTAGTCACGCTCGTACTCAAGGGTCTGCATCATGAGCTCGAACTTATCAACGTCCTTCACGAAGCGCGCTTCCTTGGATCCCACGGTCTCATACTCGTTCCACAGCTGCATGATCTCGTCTGCGGCTTCCTGGCTGTGCTCGGCCAGCACGTGCGTCAAGTAGCGCATAGTTTCGAGTTCACGGCGGTGTTTTTCCGGCTTGGAGACGCCGTCGAAGG
The DNA here is from genome assembly GCA_030564905.1 of Geotrichum fermentans. Taxonomy (NCBI): domain Eukaryota; kingdom Fungi; phylum Ascomycota; class Dipodascomycetes; order Dipodascales; family Dipodascaceae; genus Geotrichum; species Geotrichum fermentans. The sequence goes on along the minus strand of JAJMAG010000028.1, from coordinate 96,106 downwards.
GCGTGATGTCCCCGACAATGGCCTCGGCCATATCGTGGACCAGCGCGATCTTGGCGCAGCGGCCGCTGTCGAGGCCCTGGTCGGAGCTGAGCATCGAGATGATGCCCATGCGGTACATGTGGTCTGCAACAGACTCGCACTCGGCCGGGGCGATGGAATGGTTGAGCCACCCCGTGCGAGGAGTTTTCTTGAGCAGCCTGACAATGTGGAGGAACGTGAAGAGGCTTCCGATCTTGGGCGCGGTGCGCAGGGTGGGCGAGGTGCGAAGGAACTCGATCTGGGCGCGCACGGATTCTGGAATGGCGGCCTCGACGGTCCAGGAAACGGCGTCAGAAGAGGTGGATGCGGTTGACATGTGGGAAATCTATCGTGGTCGGCGTACGAACAGTGGTCACCGTGACGGAGAAAATAAACGAGCGAAAGAAACGCAAGACATTTGACAGCTGTAAGTATACTCCACGTACAAAGAAAAAATACATTCCACACTACGAGCTCCAGGGGACCTACGCGATTTACGAGATTTACACGGGCGTTCAGATGGTTTCAAAAGCAGCTGAATAGCAGCAACAGTCAATTTCTAGGTCATAATATTACTTTTAATTTGTACATTACTCAAAATACCTTAAGCGATCAGCTCAACAACACCACCGACAGCTCTGATCTTCTCCTCCGCCAACTTGGAGACAAATCTGGCCTTAACAATCACGGGAACATTAGGGAGACGGCCCTTAGCGAGCACCTTGCCGTAACCAGCAGCCAGAGTGTCAATGACAGGGGCGGCGGAAGCAGAGGCAGAAGCAATGTACTTCTCACGGTTCTCGGCGGGGACAAGGGTCCACAGCTTGTCGAGGTTGAGCACGGGCTTCCAAGAGCGGTTGTTCTGGACGTGGAAGTGTCTCATACCAACCTTACCAAAGTAACCGGGATGGTACTTATCCATGTTGGTACGGTGATGGTGCTGACCACCGGCCATACCACGACCACCGGGGTGCTTTCTGTGCTTGCCGATACGTCCGTGACCGGCTGTAGAGAGTTAGTAAATGAGAACAGAAGCAAGATGTAGAGCTAGACAGCATGGAAGAGAGTTTTTCACTACGATCACGATCTTTGTTGAAGTCGTAAAATGTTTCAATCAAAGTCAATTCTGTCGCTCGTCCAGCATGTTCATTCAAAGAAGCAGAAGTTGTATATACGCACCGGAGACGTGTCCTCTGAGCTTTCTGGTCTTGGTCAATCTGGTAGGCATTGTTGATTGATGGTTGTGGTGTCGAGACGGGGTTCCGTTTGGCGAGGGAGAGAAGAGAAATCCGACTGAGGAGACAAAAAACACTGAGCACGTCGCACCGCCCAGCGAGGGAAAAAATTGCACTGCCCAAAGGGGAAACTGCCCGCTGTGCTGAGTCAGTGATTGAGTAATACAAGATGAAAATGAAACAGTTCTGAAATTGCACACGTTCTGGATGTTACACACATGTATTTCCTATTTAAGACGGCACAGTCACTGTGGATCCTTTGCGCTACCTTATTTATATCACGTGCAATCTCAGCCGTGCCACTCAGCTGCCCCAGACTTCCTGCATCGTCGCCTTTCCCTTCGTCTCAGGCACAAACCGCCAAACGAACAAGACGCCCTGCGAAGAGTTAGCAGCTAAAAAACACCAACAGCAACTATAAATCAAAATGCAAATGACTTACCGAAACGCCCAGCAGCGAAAAAATGTAGTACGTCTGGCCGCCGATCTTGCTCTGAAGAATCGGAAACAAAAAGCCCTAAAGAATGGTTAGATGGTGGGTTTAGTGTGCCAACAATGTGTCGCAAAACTTACTACTAGGAAGGTAACAAGCCAGTTGATTGTGGTGCCGATACTCTGCGCAGCACCAACAGAAGTTTCCGGAACCAGCTCCGGAATGACCATGAAAGGGATCGGGCCCAGTCCCATTGCAAAGGAAACGACAAAGCACATGGCAGCAAGAGCGCTGAGAATCGGCAAGCCGTGAGTGATGCCGAAACCCAGCAGGAAGGACGTCACAGCCATACCCGTAATGGAGCTCATCAGCAATAGCTTGCGCCCGTACTTGTCGACAATTGTGGAACTGAAAGCAGTAACAATGCAGTTGAGAATGCTAATGAGGCAGTTGATGGCAGGAGCAAGCTGCGGTAGGAGCTTGGCAAGGACAGAGACACCGTAGAAAATAATGCTATTGACGCCGCACAGTTGCTGATACGCCATGACACCAACAACTGCAGTGAACTTGGCGCGATGGGCGCTCTTTGTGCAGAATGTCCAAACACTGACTTGGTGCGGGACGCTGTCGGTAGCGTTGGCAGTCGTGTCGGCAGAAAGTAGTCCCTCTTCTTCGCTTGCAACGGTGTTGAGTTCGTCGTCGACGTTGACCGAGTAGCGGATATACTGCAATGCGCGTTTTGCCTCTTCCCGTCTGCCCTGGCTCATGAGCCACTTGGGCGACTCTGGCAGCAAGGTCAAGAGAGCGAGATTCGCTGCGCCAATGACAGCGCCAAAATACAGTATGACGCGCCAGTTCTCGGCGTAAGCAAGACCCATAAACTGAGCAATGAGGATTCCAACGTTGATTGAAAACTGGTTCATGAATCCCAACATGCCTTTGAGATCGGGAGGGCTGATTTCGTTCAGATAGAGTGGCACAACGACAATGGCGGATCCAGCGCCAAGGCCTACAATGAACCTTCCTATTTCCATCTGAGTAACAGAGTGCGCAGAACCCATAAGCAAGGGCCCAAGAATAAATGGGATACAAGTGCAATAGGAAACAGCACGACGGCCGATTTTACCTGCAATGGGGCCGGAGGAGATTGCAGTGATAAGCCCGCCTATGCTGTAGATTGCAGTAACAATGCCTGTAGAGTTAGTAATAAAAAAAGAACATCACCGAGGAAAATCCAAAATACATACCGACATCTCGTGGACCCATTGGAATACAGTCGTAGTCGTCGGGTGAGCCAGGCGGCTTGAGCCTACATGATAGATACCCTTCGGGAGCATTCAATTCGGCCTAAGGATTAGCACAGTGTCCGGAAGAGATGACAGACAACGTACAAGATGATAGCCGTACTGGAGGGCACCGAAGCACTGAATAATAACAACCAGCGAGAGTCTGAGCAGTTGAGCTCGGGATGTCATAGTGGAATGGGCGAAGTGGACGAGGATGAGGTTGTGAAGAGAAGAAAGAAGCGCGAAACGCGAAACAAGTTGCTTAGAACTTGTGCACGGCAATGACACCCATGCCTTCTGGAAAAAAGACGCTGATACTAGGAGTGATGATTAGCAATTGAGTGCAGGTTACGAATGCTGAGCTGAGAGACTCTTTATGAAACAATTCAGAGCTGCTCTTGGTCGAAGCAGCCATCGATGGTGTCAAAGTAGATGCGGCACAGATATAAGTTGCATAACATTTGAAAGCTACACCACGACGAAAGCTCCCCAGTGACTTCCACCTACGCCTATAGGAGCAATAGTTATCACAAATAACACAGACACTCCTCGAGTACGCAATTGACAATTTGCCCATTTCCAAATCACCAAATCACCAACTCTTCCATATCCTCTCGTTCGTTTCGAGCTTCCTCCAGGTTTTGGTTCTCGCCCCTGTGTGGCCCTAACCCTTCAAGTTTTCACGCTTGACGATCCTAGAGGTTGACGAGACCTTCAAGTACCCCATCCTACAAGCTTTTCTACACCAGCTCAGCAATGTCTACCACCGAACACACAAAAGATGCCAGCCCTCCACCGGCACCGGCGCCTAGCACTGGATCAGCGACCGAAGACGAGTTAAACGCCGCCAAAGCGGTTGAAATCGCCAAGCTCCGCGCCGACTACACCTTGTACTCCCACACGCAGCGGCTGGGCATGCCGCCTGTCCCCCGCATAGCGCTCACGGTGCTGGCCGGCGGGACGTACGGCGCAATGTCTGGGTTCTACGGCGGCTTCAAGCGCGGGTCGCTCGAGTTCCTGGCGCTCAACGCGCACCGGCTGCCGCGCACGAAGGGCGGGTGGTACTTTTACCACAAGCGCAAGAATTATGTCATGCTCAAGTCGGGGCTCGCGAGCGGCATCAAGGGCGCGCTCAAGTATGGAGGCGTCACGGGGACGTATTTTGCGGTCGAGGCCGCGGTCGACTGGCTGCGAGGAGACGGCGGGATGGATTTCGGGTCGACGACGCTGGCCGCTACGACGGTGGGAACGCTGTATGCGCTGTGGAACAGACTTAGCAGAGTGCAGACAAGGACGGCCATGAAGAACGCGTTTGTGTTTGGTCTTGTCATGGGTGTGGTCCAGGATGGCCTACGGTATGCCCGTGGAAATGACATTTGGTACCTGCCAAAACACATATTACCTGTCGAGGAGTCTGAGGGAAAGGAGTTGAAACCAAGTGTATAGCATGAAAAACTTGAAAAAAACTAACTCTTACTGTATATAAACATCAAAAAACAACCATGTATTAGCTCAAATACATGTATATATTTGCATTTGTTCTTTATCATGACGGCGCGCTCTAATCGCTGTCGCTGTCAGACGACGATTCAATGTCTTCTAGCTCTGGCAATGGGTAGGACAGAATGCAAGCAATGCCTGTAATGTCCTCCAACTGCTTGCCAGCCTCATGCAACCCTGAAAAAATGCTGACTTCGCCTCCAGTCGCTTTCACCGCATCCACCAGTTTGATGTAATTGCGTCTCGTCTCCACGTCCTCGCTGCGGAACAAACTGTCTGCGATCAACAGCTCGCTAACCGCACCCATATCGACGGCTGCTTGCACGTGTTTGGGGCCGTACCAGGCCCGCGTCTCGTTATCGTTCAGCGTCTTGAAAAACTTGGCAAGCAGCACCGTGTGGCTCGCATATTTCGTGTCGGACAGCTGTTTCAGCACGCCCTCGTCATTCATGATCTCGGTTAGTCCCTGCAGATATCCAGTGCTCGCCGGGACGACCAGAAACTTGGACTTGGCCTTGAACATTGCCTTGTCGCCTTCCTTTGCTGCCTGCTCGAAAATAAAGTCGTAGAACCCTCTTGCAACAAACCCAGGCGACGCCAGGATCACGGCTTTAAGGGTATCGATTGGTAAGTTGCGCTTCATGGTATGGTATGTTGTTTCGTAGAACCGGCGAATGCCCTTCTCGTAGTTGCTATTGTCGCCACGCTTCTTACGGGGGATGCTGACTTCCACCTTCTGCCGCATGTGTGTCATGGTTTCCGTGATCAGGCACACGTGTGCCAGGCCTTCTTGCATTATCACCGCACCCACTTCTGCCTTAGCCGCGGGGTCGCACGCCTTTGTAATAGACTCCAGCGCTATCGAGTCCCACCAGTCCTTGTACAGCTCAAAGGTGCGGCCCAATTCCAAGTCGAACGAATGGAACGCTCCGCTTTGCACGTCCTCGACCTCGTTCGTGATCTGGCCCGACACACGCAGGTTACCGCTATAAGGCGAATCAAGTCCGACCTTTGTGATTTTGACTTCTAGGTAGACGAGCCTCCGCACGAAGGAGCCAGGCCCAAGAACGATTTTGCGGAAGGATTTAGTGCTGATGATGTCACCGGGAGCCATGAGGTTATACATGACCCAGACGTCTTCATTGTCTTCCATGACCAGCTTCACTGACCCCGACGTATCTTTTTCAAGGTTTTTCTTTAGAAGTTTCATTGTGTAGAGTTTCGTGGTTCTGAATGCTGTTTGGTGTTGCGAAAGCGTGGTGTGAGTAGGATATTTATACGTTGAAAAAAAAAAAAAATTATACAGTGTACGGCGTGGGACCTTAAGGTAAAATGAGTATGGATAGCATTTTTTTTCAAAATAGTAGCATGAATAGCCCTGTATTGTATTCAAAATGTATCACAATCAGTCTACGACTTGCACAAATATGTCGAAACGTCAATAAGAGCTATGTGATATTTCTTGAAACGTATCATAGTTCATTTACGACTTGCCCGACACGCGCTCGAATTCTTATACTTGCCTAGCCTGCACGGAACGGCTTGCGCCAAATTCGATACAGCTGATTTTGTAATTTCATCATGCTTTAACCCATTCATATAAACAAACATTATTAAAAAAAAAACCATTTTTAGTATACACGCTTGGCAGGAGGCACAGACTGGCACTCCTCGGCGTCGAGGGTGTTGTAAATGACATCTCTGTACTTGAGCTCAATTTCCTCACCGGGGTTGTGCTGCCATGACAGAGTATGCTTCATCCAGTTGACGTCATCACGATCTGGGTAGTCCTCTCTGGCATGAGCACCACGAGATTCCTTGCGCGCAACAGCGGAGTAGGCAGTTTGCATGGCGCAGGTCAGCAGGTTTTGCAGCTCCAGCGACTCGACAAGGTCTGAGTTCCAAATCATGGATCTGTCTTTAGTACCAATCTGAGGAAGCATACGATCGACCTCGGTGATTTTGCGAACACCATCCTCCAAGGACTCTTGAGTACGGAAGACCGACACGTCGGTTTGCATGACCTTCTGCATGGCAAGTCGGATTTGCGCAGTAGACATGGGGCCTGTGGCAGTTCTCATCTTGTCAAGGTTCTCAATGGACTCCTTGCCAATGTCAGCAGGGGCGGGCTTGTGAGGAGTACCCGGCGTGAGCTGATCTCTGATGGTGTGGGCAACAGCGCGGCCAAACACGACGAGATCGAGAAGAGAGTTGGCGCCCAGACGGTTGGCACCATGGACAGAAACGGAAGCAGCCTCACCGCATGCGTAGAGACCAGGAACGACAACTTCGTTTCCACTTTCATCGAGAGTCAGGGCTTCACCGGTCCATTTGGTGGGGATACCTCCCATGTTGTAGTGGACAGTGGGGAGAACAGGAATAGGCTCCTTGGTAACATCAACACCAGCAAAAATAGCAGCTGTCTCAGAAATACCAGGAAGACGTTCGTGCAGAACAGAGGCGGGCAGGTGAGAAAGCTGCAGGTAAATATGGTCATTTTCAGGGCCAACACCACGGCCTTCTCTGATCTCAAGAGTCATGGATCTAGAAACAACGTCTCTAGAGGCAAGATCCTTGGCAGTGGGAGCATATCTCTCCATGAAACGCTCACCATTCTTGTTGAGCAGATAGCCACCTTCACCTCTAGAGCCTTCAGTAATGAGACAGCCAGATCCGTAGATACCAGTGGGGTGGAACTGGACAAACTCCAGATCTTGCTGAGGGAGGCCAGCACGAGTGACCATGGCGTTACCGTCACCGGTACAAGTGTGAGCAGATGTACAAGAGAAGTAGGCTCTTCCGTATCCACCCGTTGCGATGACAGTCTTGTGGGAACGGAATCTGTGGATAGTACCATCCTCCTGGTTGTATGCAATAACACCAACGCACTCACCATCTTGCATCAGCAGATCCATGGCAAAGTACTCGATAAAGAAGTTAGTGTTGTGTCTCAGGGACTGTCCATAGAGGGAATGGAGCAAGGCGTGACCGGTTCTGTCAGCCACGGCGCAAGTGCGATATGCTTGACCACCCTTGCCGTATTCCTTGGCCTGACCACCAAAGGCACGCTGATAAATGCGACCCTCGTCATTTCTTGAGAAGGGAACACCGTAGTGCTCTAGTTCAATGATGGACTTGGGAGCCTCTCTGGTCATGTAGTGGATAGCATCCTGATCACCAAGCCAGTCGGAGCCCTTGACTGTATCGTACATGTGCCAATGCCAGTCGTCCTTATGCATGTTACCAAGAGCTGCGTTGATACCGCCCTGGGCAGCAACTGTATGGGATCTGGTAGGGAAGAGTTTGGAGATACAGGCCGTGTTGAAGCCAGCTTCGGCCAGGCCAAAGGCCGCACGTAGTCCAGCACCACCGGCACCTACGACAACAGCGTCATATTCGTGGTCAATGACAGCATATTTCTTGGTCAAATGTGATGAAGCATCTGTTCCTTTAACAAACTGGAATGTTAGACAGATCGACGAGAGGGGAAAGGGCTCTACTTACGTCTTCCGCAAACACTTTGTTCACAGCGCGGGAAGTGTGGAATGATCTGAGAGGGGTTTGCTTTCGCTACAGAACGAGTTAGTGTCATGATCAAAGGATATTTCAATACAAGGCAGAGTTGGGTTTAGACAAACCAGCAGCGTGGAGTAATTCCTGCGATTGAGAAAGGGTTTACCTGTTACATACCAAACATTGGCGTCTGAAAGCACTCAACATGTTGAAATGGTTGAGAAAGCTGGGCGATAGGAGTGAAAGAGTTTGGGGAGAAAGAAGGATCAAAGAAGAGAGAAGGCCAAAAGAGAGAAATGGGAAAAAGAGGAGAAGGGAGGAAAGCGGATGGCGAGTTTAGGGGCCCATCGTCGTGGGGATTGCACTTTCGTAGCTTCGGTGAATCAACAGTTTCCCTTGTGCACGCAATGCCTGCGCACAATGCGAAAAGTAGCCGCTCCGGCGTTGAATTAAAATCGGCGGCTGCAGCGTCAGCCCTAAGCCGCAAAAGCCGAAATAGGGACTGCTGGCCAATCACAGAGAGGCAATTTCAAACAATAATCTTGAGCGACATACAGCGTGTGATGGCCTTACCCGTGGAATTCCGCACACAGGGACACTTATCCGATACAAGGGTAAGGGTCATTGTACTGTGTTATGTAATTGTTTGAATCAATGATAAATTATCTGTAATATATTACTCATTCAAATGGCACGGCTGTGGTATTTCTCCCAAAGGTCAAAAAAAAAGTCCCCAAACCTCCAAAATTTTTCAATTTCTTCGGCATCGCCAGTAATCGCCAACCAACAAGAAGCCCTCATAAATCAACATCCGAAGCTAAACCAATGTGCATGACCTAGAAATACGCCAGATAAAAGTACCGCCCTACCAACCGTCAATTTCATTATTATCATTATTATTTTCTACATTTTATTCTATACTATACACAAATTCGCCTACACATGTTTACGCTCACGAAAATCTCTGATCTCATTCGATTAGACCCCAACGAGTTTTCGACTCCCATAGCCGAGGCCATGGAGGACGAAATCAACAAAAAGTTTGCCAACAGGGTGATTCACAACGTCGGGCTGTGCATATGCCTGTACGACATTTTGACGTTTGAGGACGGGTTGACGAAAAATGGAGATGGGGCAGCATTTATCAAAGGTAGGGCCATAACACTGAAAAAAACTGCAACTTTCCTTGAGCTTACGTACTAACTACCTGTCTTGTATATAGCAACGTTCAGGTTAATAGTGTTTCGTCCTTTTGTGGGCGAGATTCTGGTCGGGTGGGTCTCGTCTTGTACGGAAGAAGGGCTCAACGTCAAGATGGAGTTTTTTGACGACATTCACATTCCAAAACACTTGTTGTTTGAATCCTGCGTCTTCATTGCAAGGGAGCAGGCGTGGGTCTGGAAGAACGGAGATGACGACTTTTACATTGATACAAATGAGAAAATCAGGTTTAGAGTCGAACAGGAAATATTTACACAGCAACAACCAAAGAAACCAAGCGCACCCATGGAGGAGGAAATGGTCCACCAGATCCCATCATATTCAATCATGGGGTCATGCCAGTCTGATGGTATGGGCCTTGTAACTTGGTGGGATTAAATAGCATAGATATATTGTATTGCATTCTTGGAAAAAAATATATATATATAGTTTGCAAAACAACAAGCAGGGGGGTTCTTTAATTGTACTGCATGTATTGCGAAGTACTGCTAAACTTAAGATTGCCCTTGATGACCTTCTCAACGGCTGCCAAGAAGTCCTTTTCAGATGCAACCTTTCTTCTCGCGCGAATAGCAAACATACCAGCCTCGGTGCAAACAGAGCGCAGCTCAGCACCCGTACTGTTGGGACACAGACGTGAGATAAGCTCCCAGCGAATGTCTCTGTCCACAGACATACTCTTGGAATGAATGCGGAAAATGTTTGCTCGGCCTTCCACGTCTGGTAGACTGAACTCCACTTTTCTATCGATACGGCCCGGTCGCAACAAGGCAGGATCAAGTGTATTAGGTCGGTTAGTGGCGAACATGACCTTGATGTTACCACGCGGGTCAAATCCATCTAGTTGCGTAATGAGTTCCAACATGGTTCTTTGGACCTCGTTGTCTCCACCAGCACCATCGTCGAATCGTGCTCCTCCGATCGCATCCACTTCATCAAAGAAAATAATACAGGCCTTTTTCGTACGCGCCATCTCAAACAGCTCTCGAACCATTCGCGCACCCTCACCTACGTACTTTTGAACGAGTTCGGAGCCGATAACTCTGATGAAGGTGGCGTCAGTTCTGTTGGCGACAGCTCTGGCGCAAAGAGTCTTACCCGTACCAGGGGGACCGTATAGAAGAATTCCCTTGGGAGGATCAATACCGAGATTGACGAATCGTTCAGGTGAGAGCAGAGGCAGTTCAACAACTTCTCTGAGCTTCTCAATCTGTTCCTTGCATCCACCAACATCACCGTACGTGACATCTGGCTTCTCCTCCACAGTCATCATTGTGACAGAGGGATCGATTCGAGGAGGCAAAGGCAGCATGATTTGATATTTGTTTCGCTCAACACCCACTCGCATTCCTTCTTCGATATCTGTAGGCGAGACACGCTCTCCAAGACTCACAACAAACTTGGCTATTTGCTTGACATTGATGACGTATTTGGTTTTCTTGGACTCGTCCTCGGCCTGGATAATCTTGGTGCAACGGGCGACTTGTAGTGGCTGTTCTTGAGACATTGTCTGCTTATCAGCGGCCAGATCCCATAGATGAGGAGGGGCAAGACCAGTATCGGATTCCTAGCAAGTTAGCGACGAATGTGCGCGCAGTCGATGTAAAGCTTACCTTGATACCAATCTTCTCGTTTATCCTAGTTTGAATCTTCTTGATATCTTGCTCAATGTCCTTCAAAGGAGTTCCATAAGGAGCGGCACCCTGCGATTCGTTAGATACAAAACCTGGAGGCGTAATGCATTACTTACATAGGTTTTTAGCACCTGAATATCACCTTCTGACAAAGGAATGATTTCCTTCTGAGGTCCGTCATCCTCGTCCACAGGAGCCTTGTACTTTTCCCAGTCGGATTTAGGAGGCATTGTCGAAGTTTAGTCAAAAATAAAGTAGTTTTAAGATGCACACGAGGAAGGGTCTATGAAAGCAAAGGAAAATGGAGTCTGGAGTAGAAGTTGATGGCGAAAGCGAGAAGGGTGTGGTGGTGATGTTTTTGTGTGGCAAACGAAGCTTAGTAATCTTGTGTGGATTTTACACAATTTCAGAAACTCCAAACCTACGAGTCTCCAAGCAGACCATGCAGGGCTTCAACAAGTACTATCCACCAGACTACGATGGCAAGAAAACTGCAAACCAGCTGGCTGGTAAAAACCATGCTCTGGGGAAGCGCGCCAGCAAAATCAAGCAGGGAATTCTCACGGTAAGATTTGAAGCACCCTATGATATCACCTGCGAGAAATGCGAACGAAACATTGCCCAAGGTGTGCGCTTTAACGCGGCCAAGAAGAGGGCAGGAAACTATTTTACGACTCCGATATGGTCCTTTCGAATGAAGTGCCCTAGTTGCAGTAACGAAATTGAAATCCACACAGATCCAAAGAATACTTCCTACGTTGTAGTTGAAGGCGCCAGGAAGCGATTTGAGTCGTTGGAACAAGCTGAGGAGAACCCCACTAAGGCGGAACCAGGCGAGGATGTGTTTGCCGACGTGGAACAACACAGAGCGGCCAAAAGTATGGAGCAAGCTAGAAATGATGAAATTCGAGAGATATATCGAGCCAACGTGCGGCAATGGGAGGATCCATTTACTCAATCCCAGAACTTGAGAAAAGCGTTCCGGACAGAAAAGAAACTGCTCGAAGCTAAGGAAGACGAACGCAGAGAAATCACCAGCCGGACAGGGCTTCACGTTCCTTTGTTGGACGAAACAGAGAGCGATACCGAAGTGGCCCAGTCAGTGTCTTTTGGGCAGAACGCTGAAGTAGAAGCCAAAGTTGCACTTGAGAAACGTTTACACAGCAGCGCTTTCGCTGATACACCGATTAAAACGAACCAAAGCCACACGCAGACCGCGTTATCTAAAATCGCGCTGCTGGTGGACAAGAAAGAAGATGTATTTTCGTTGCAGCCAGTCAAGCGAAAGCGGCAGATGCCAGCAAATTTAAAAGAGAGAGCCGAAATTCAAGCCCAGCCTGAGGTTAAGCTTAGTATAGGTCTAGTTGAATACTCATCTGAAGGATCGCCGTGATATCCAAGTTTCAACAATGGTTTGTTTGAAGGAGGAATAGGCGATATTGTATTGCATATGTAGATGATCCTGCGACTGACTGCACCAAGAAAGGGCCAACTGCCAGAGCATGATCGCGTGGCTTGTTATGGGAGTGCTTGATCCTCCAAATGAATCACCACGACTTGTTTGACTAGTGCGTTCCTCTCTGAACGCCATTACACTAAACCCATTCATTTTACTCAGCTGGCTTGCTACAACAATGAAACGAATACCTGATATAGCTCTACAGAAAGATCTATGCCATCTCTGGGGGCTATCAAGCGAAACGATCTTGAGATTCTTTTCTCTTGACCATACTCTGCCATTTTTTGTATCCCTTGAATACTCGTTGCCGCTTTTCCCTCATGCCTCAAGTCTTTCTGCTGTAGGAATCCTGTAAGAAGTAGTGGGATGCGCGGCGTTCCTTAGTTACGCGTGGGGGATTCATTGGACGGCGATCACCACAACACTTACGGCGCTGTGGGATCGCATCTGTGCTGGCAGCGACTGCGTCCGAAGTTTTTTGTCTTCAAATTTTCCAGTGGCAGGCAGCGTATGGCGCAAGGCACACGATATCTTCGATCGCCGAGGACCTTGAGAATCCACGGCCGTTGACCGATGGCGCCGTTTGTCGCTACTCCGGGGAGTCTAGCACGTCATACTGCGTATCCAGGTGTTTTCCCAACTTCAATGCCATCGCCCGTTCTCTCTCCTCGTTGCCAACGTCTGGACGCAGCGGCATTGCTCGTTCACAGCCACCAACAGCGCCAGTAATGGCTTGGAGTGAACGGAGTGAATCCACGGAGCAAACGGAGCAAACGGAGGAAACTTGGAGGATTCAATGGCGCTTCTACTTGCTGTCCTGAAATGGCAATTATTTTCCATAGGTGGCACACGGACCCTTGCCCTGTAGACGGCGGTTTGAACAATCGGCAACCCACGAAAGCCGCTTTTTGATACTTTTCTCTATTTTTCTTGTTTTTCCATATCAATTGTTTATTTATTTTTCAAGATTTTTTTTTATTTTATTTCTGCTACTTTTCTATAATTCCTCAAGTCTGGATTATTTCAGGTCTTCTCTCATTCATCCACAACCCCTGGCTGTATATACCAACTTCTGCCGACCCGCTTATCACTCATAATACCCCCCAGCATTTCCCCCGTCTCCCAAAACAGCGCATGTCACAAAACATTCCAGCATCCCCTGGACGCCAGGCAGCTTCGTCTGGATTCGGCACCGCGTCAGTCGCGAGTTCGCCAGGGCGCGGCAGCATCCAACTCGAAATCCCATCAGTCCCTGGCTCACTGCGACCGTCCCACGATAGCGAGTCCATCCGCGCAGCATTCGGCAACATGGCCTCTGACAACAACGACACACACTCTGCCCTGGAAGGAATCGCAGGACCTAGCAACGGCGGCGTCCCTGGTAGTGTGGCCGGAAGTGTGACCCCATCGATTTACTCCCTCAATGTCGAAAACCCTGATCCAGAAGTCGTTCGGGTGGTAGGCCGCCATTTGGTGCGTGAGGAGGACGTCTCCAACCCGGGCACAACTGATGTCGACGGACAGTTTGATTCATTAAAACTTCAAGGTGGAGACATTACGCGCCAACTCTACAAATGGCAGAGGGAACATGGAGGAGAGACTGCCTCTCGCGGAAGATCCAAGTCATTTGATATGCCTAGACCCCCTCCCGCAGGCCCAAATGGCGAACCAATAGATATCCAAAGCATTAAAGTACCCGGAGGCTTTCGAAGAAGTTTCATCACAGCAAAAGCTCAAGCTCAACCGGAAGCTTCTCCTCCCACTTTTTTGACAAGGAATTTCATTGAATTCCTGAGTATTTATGGGCACTTTGCTGGTGAAGAGTTGGATGAAGAAGAAGACGAAACGGAGGACGGCACTCAATATGACGAAGAGCATACAGCCGACGAAGAAACGGCCCTCCTGGATTCACACCGCCGACACAAGCGCACTCCACCCACTGGAAAAGCCACAGCCACCAAGGCAGTATTGCTCTTACTCAAGAGTTTCTTGGGAACGGGTGTACTGTTTTTGCCCAAGGCATTTCTTAACGGAGGCATACTATTCTCGTCTATTACGTTACTAGTCGCTGCCATGCTCTCATACTACTGTTTTTTGCTGCTCATCAAGGCGCGCAAGGCTGTTGGTGTAAGTAGTTTTGGTGATATTGGTGGTGCCCTTTTTGGCGAAAACATGCGCCAGGCCATTCTCTTTTCGATTGTTTTTTCTCAGATTGGCTTCGCCGCTGCTTACATTGTATTCACGTCTGAAAACTTGCAAGCATTGATCATGTCCCTCACAGACCAGTACATTAGTATTAAATTCTTAATTCTGATGCAACTAATCATCTTTCTGCCGCTTTCAATGGTGAGAAATATCGCCAAACTCTCAGGAACAGCGCTAATTGCCGACTTTTTCATTCTGACGGGACTCCTGTACCTCTACTACTGGGGAGGCCTTACTATTGCCACACATGGCGTGGCCGACATCAAGCTCTTTAATCCCATAGACTGGCCGCTGTTTATTGGCACCGCCATTTTCACTTTTGAGGGCGTGGGGCTCATCATCCCCATTCAAGAGTCCATGAAAAAGCCTTCACAGTTTGGTCCTGCTTTGGGCGGCGTCATGATCACCATCACATTGATATTCGTCTCCATGGGCGCCATCAGTTACGCTGCATACGGCTCCACCGTCCAGACCGTTGTCCTTCTTAATCTGCCCCAAGACAGCAAATTCGTGAACGTTGTTCAGGCCTTCTACTCTCTCGCCATCCTTCTTTCAACTCCCCTCCAGCTGTTTCCTGCCATTCGAATCCTTGAAAACGGCATTTTCGTGCGCAGTGGCAAGCACAACCCTAAGATCAAATGGCAAAAGAACGTGTTCCGTTTCTTCCTTGTCTTCTTCACCGCATTTGTTGCATGGGGCGGTGCCGATGACCTTGACAGATTTGTGGCTCTCATTGGAAGTTTTGCCTGCATTCCCTTGGTCTACGTCTACCCCCCGCTTCTGCACCTCAAGGCTGTCGCCAATACCTCTACTGAGAGGGTTCTGGATCTGCTCCTTGTGGCGTTTGGAACGGTCATGATGGCGTATACGACATATGGCACCATCTCGAGTTGGATTGCTACTAATTAAAAAAAAGAGGTGGACGGATATAAATAAGATAGATATTATTGATTGATATTGTTAAAAACTAATGCATATAGATGGAAAAAAACAATTGTAATTTTGTCTCATTCGGGTTAATGTAGAAAAGCTAAAATTGCTACCGCAAGTATAAAAACACACTTCTTAAGATTACGCCGTGTAAGGTATCGCTTAAGTGCAAACGTCTTGATTCATGGAAACGAGTGTTGACCATAGAAGACTGAGCATGGTAATAAACGTGCTGAACGAGGTGATCCAAATTATTTTAGCTCTAATTTTTTGATATTTAGTGTTTTCGCTGGAAGACCTCCCTCAGGGCCAGACGGTCTTTGGGACCTACGAGGCACTCACCGGTAGTCTGCGAGAGTCGCAGCGCTCTTTCATTGAGAGGAGGCTGGCAGCACTTGAGTCCAGCATCTCGCTAAGGGCCCCCTATGAGAAGATTAGCCCGAAACAGGCCGTAGAATTAGGAATTTGGCAGGTCAAACTTTTCATAAATTTAGTTCACGCACTAGGACAAAATCATTGAGTATCATTATTATTATTCTTGTTATATATCGTCAAAATAGTGGAGCGGTGTGGAAGGTTAGGATGCTAAATATGGCGGGTGTCTGGAGTCATTCTACCGCAGATTGTATTTATATTCATTAGATATAAGCGATTGGGAGCCAGATAAGATATCCAGGGGACCGTAGTTCGTTGGCGGCACTGATGGTCTAGAAGACATCCAGTTCCAGTAATTACTCAACTGTTTTCTTTTGCAAAAAATCTATTCCATGCATTATTCGAGCTTTCCCGGCTTGAGTTTTATGATTTGGCAAATTCTTTGTAGGATGCAAAATGTTTTTTTTGGAGGAAAAGAAGGGAATAAGGAGAAATCAAATATTTCTTTATGAGAACTAGAAGTAATCGCTAAACGGAATGCCATCATTAGCGCCTCTATCGCAATATATTAAATCAAGCTGATCGAGGACAACTGACGACAGAAATAACAAATTTCCTTTCTCATCAATGGCACAGAAATCCATGGATGGATCTTCGTGAATCTGCCCACGCCCATGCTCATTTATCAAGGATTCCCTCATTGGGCGCGTCAAATTGTGGGTAGAAATACGATTTGATGGCGACTCCAGATATTGCTGGAGCAGAATATGTCTGGAAAGAGTACCATTGTACTGTTGAGATTATTACAAAGTAGGGCAGTTACACCGAACCAATATAATATCTCAGCAGTAGTGTCGAAGAGTCAGGCGTGTAGGTGAGCACCTCAGGTCAATGAACGTAGACGGTGTGAGCAGATCTAGAGGACGGAGTCAGTAAGGAGTCTTGGAAGACGATCTAATGAAGTAGTTCTAGCAGAACAGAAAGGCCA
>JAJMAG010000028.1:0-79209 GCA_030564905.1 Geotrichum fermentans | reverse complement strand
AAGAAGAAGGGAGAAATTGTAGTCTAATAACAGTACGTAGTACATAAGAAGATAGAGTGTATGTAAGGACTGTAATGAGAGTTGGGCTTACCTAGAGGACGGAGTGAGTAAGGAGTCTTGGAAGACGATCTAATGAAGTAGTTCTAGCAGAACAGAAAGGCCAGGTCAAGAAGAAGGGAGAAATTGTAGTGAAGAAGAAGAAGAGAATACTGCACCAGCAGATATTCTAGTAGTCGCTGTGACACTATTGATGCAGATGATGCCGTAAGGCATTATCAAAGACAAAACAAAAAGAAGTCAAATAAGCTACAACTTCATTATCGTAACATGTACAAGTCGATGATATATGCGTATGATTGTCTGGAATCATGAACTTTCAGCGCAACGTAGCGGAAATCGAAGTTATCACGGTAAAATAAAACGTCATAGTCATTGCTTTCTTTTATATGACCAAGAAGGGACCACTCCTCTATTCCATCAGTGCTTTTAGAGCCACGCAGTCCTAGACGAATGAGCTTTTCCCAGGTTATGCAATATAGGGCCAGCTTATGGAAGACCACAAAGTGAGTTTCTGTAGCACAGAATACAGAATTCTCATCTTGGAATGACACAATATCGCGTGAGATGATCTCTCCTGTCTTAATGTCATGCATTGAGTAATAATGGCCATCAAAAGTAATCAAATACTTGGACGTTGCGAAAATTTCGTCCGGCAATGGACAAGGGAAACGCCATAATTCTCGATCATGGGTTCTGGCAACAACACAGTATTGTTGGTCGGATATTGTGGGTCCTTTCGTAACAATAACGTCACCAATTCTCAAAAGCTTTCATATATGTCGGGAAAATTCCATCGCATGGACTCTGGTAATCCTGGGTCATTGCACATTGTATCCTCTAAAGTACCTGAACCTGTATCTGGATTTGGTTGAAACGGAATAACTCTATATTTGCGTTTCACGAAGTCAAAACAGATAGTCGCACTACTTCCATTCCATCGTCCCCTCCACTGTGACGTTGAGTACACTAACCCACTGTCGATATTAGCATCTACCATATAAGAACTCCAACACTCCACAGGCTTGCCAAATGTCGGTGGAATTTGATTTATGCATCTCTTATAACCATAAGCATTCGACTCAGAATCGTCGACATATTCCAGTCCACGATCTATATTCCGGACCATCTTATAATATATTTGGGCTGCTCGCTTCCAAGTTTCACTCGAAGGACGTCCATTTTCGAGTGGAGCCGTTTTACATACATGTATGCAAAGATCGATACCGCTATTCAAAGCAATGACGGCAGGTTTGTATATCAATTCGTCGTTAAATGACGTATTGAGAATGTTGTGAATAATTTTAGAGCTGCATGCAAATCGGGCAATACTCGGAATATCCTCAACCGTGTGACAATATTATAGCCAAGATCTCATTTGGAAGATCCATCAAGTAGGACGAGCTAAGCATCGTGTGCTTGAGGAGATGTTTATTGGAACTGGTTGTTGGATTTGGGTTAGGTTACTACCAGACTTTTAGAACTGTTTCATGTGGGACAAGTGGTCCTTTCTCCTCTTCACTCTAAAAGTATTGCTTGAAGCTTTGAGCTGTTCTCAACATATAAACACTCTTTCGTGTTATTTGATTACGCTAACCCTTGTCAGGTAAGACATTCTTTTATTCTACTTTATTTTATTTCATTCTTGAGAACACCTTTATTTTTGAACATATACATTTATTTTAATTGAGACTCTAAAATTATTGCTTAAAGCTTTGAAGCTGTTCTCAACATATAAACACTCTTTCGTGTTATTTGATTACGCTAACCCTTGTCAGTTTTTCTAAACCCGTCAGATTAAGAGTACCATAAGAATCTCCCGATTGCTATTATTTACAGCATATAGCGTATCACAGGTCTGTTGTTTACTTGCATTAAGTACCTGGTTTATTAGAGTCCGCATACGGCGAAAAGTATAGTATTGTCATTATTACTGGAATGTCTGGAATTCCAAAAGATCCCGATTATGTGGCGGGAGTTAACAGCTCTTCCGCCAGAGAGGACTCGCGTACCTCGAAACTCAATGAACCTGAGAACTCGTTTGATAAGAGTGTTGACGAAACTGCATCCAGCGCAGTTGGTGCAAGTGAATTGGCAGTGCCTATTGGAGACTACTCTTTCGATGAAAAATCTGAATTCTATATTCATGACAAATGGGCGCAAGTGAAAGATGGTAAAACGGAGATTATAGACAAGAGCGTCTTTCTTGAAGAGAAGGTGATCAGAAAACTGGTGCAAACGTATAACGTGAATGATTTGACTTTTATCAGACAAATTCAAGACAAGGTTAATTATACGTTTGTAGCTGAAGCCGGCAAGAATTACTACGAAGTTAATGAGATTTTTTTGAAAACCCGCGATTTCAGGTATCTCCTGGAAATAGATCTCACTCGCTTGGCAAGGTTTACAGTTAGAGACACTACGTTTAACTACGGTTGTTCTAGAAGTATAATTGACTTTGATTGGAAGAGAAAGACAACCGAGGACAAAGACACTTCTTTAGAAAGAGAAAGGGAAAATGCTTTACGGAAAAATGTTGTGAAAGAAATCACTGAGATATTAACACCGTTCCGAGCAAATTACGCAATCATAGACCCTCTCTTGAAACTCTTCAAGTCGTCGCCAGTACCTGAGAGAATTGTCACTGTGCTTATGAGAGACTGGAAAGCCGCGCATTGGATTAAATTTATCAAAGAGGAATTGCAAAAGGTACTCCCATCTGATTTGCGCAAACTTATTTATGAGGACTCCAGCTTTGCTTCACTATTGGATACAGTGAGAACTCACCAAGAAAATAATAAGAAACTTAAGTACCGTCACTGATATGTGCCTAATTAGCCATAATTGATCGTGCACTGTTTTCGGTGGCTTTCCACTTCCACGGCGCGTCCTTTCCTCTTCAGGAAAGTATCTTATTATTCTTCTTGTTATATATCAATTATGGCCTTTATATTCATTAGACGACGTTCGCAGCCAGCTAAGATCTCTGGAGGGCTGGAGTTCGTTAGTGGTACTGATGGTCTAATTGGTCTAGAAGACATCCAGTTCCATTAATTCCTCAATTATTTTCTTTTGCATTTCTTCAATTCCTTGTATTCTTCGAGCTTTCCCGGCTTGAGTTTGATGATCTGGCAAATTATCTCCGTAGGATGCGAAGCGTTTTTTTGGAGGAAGAAATCAAAAAATATTCAAAATATTTCACTATGAGAACTACAAGTAATCGCCAAACGGAATGCCATCATTCGCGTTTCTATCAAAATATATTAAACCAAGCTGATTGAGAACTGCTGACGACAAAAATAACAACATTCCTTTCTCATCAATAGCCCAGAAATCTATGGAGTGATCCAATTCAGACAACCTGGGCCCATGCTCATTTATCAAAAAATTTATCATTGGGAGCGTCCAATTGTGGATGGAAATACGATTAAGCGACTCCAAATACTCCGTGGGCAGAACATGTCTGGTAAGAGTACCATTGTACAAGTCGATGATATATGCGTATGAGCGTGTAAAATCATGAACTTCCAGCGCAACGTAGCGGAAATCGAAGTTATCACGGAAAAATAAGCCTTCATAGTCCTCGTCTTCTTTTATATGACCGAGGAAAGACCACTCCTCTATTCCATCAGTGCCTTTCGAGCCACGCTGCCCTAGATGAATGAGCTTTTCCCAGGTTATGCAATATAGAGCCAGCTTATGGAAGGCCACAAGGTGAGTTTCTGTAGCACAGAATACAGATTTGTCATCTTGGAATGGCACGGTATCATGTGAGATGACCTCTCCTGTCTTAATGTTATGCATTGAGTAATCATCGCCATCAAAAGTAATCAAAAACTTAGACGTTGCCAAATTTTCGAAGTCTGACACTGGACAAGGAAACGCCATAATTCCCGATCATGGTTTCTAGCGACAAGATTGTATTCATCGTCGGATATTGTGAGTCCTATTGTAACTATAACGTCACCAATTTTCTTCAAGCAACTGCCTCCACACATGTCGGAAAGATCCCATCGCATGGACTCTGGTAATCCTGGGTCATTGCACATTGCATCTTCTATAGTACCTGTACCTATTACTATATCTGTATCTGGATCTGATGGAAACGGAATAATTCTATATTTGCGTTTCACAAAATCTAAACAGATAGCCGCAGTTGTATAACCTTCATTCTCTCGATCTCTCCAACGTGTCATTGAGTACGATAACCCACTGTCGATATGTGCATTGACCATATATAGTTGGCTCCAGCACTCCACAGGCTTGCCGAATGTCGATGGAATTTGATTTATGCATCTCTTATAACCATAAGCATTCGACTCAGAATAGTCGACATATTCCAGTCCACGATCTATATTCCGGACCATCTTGTAGTATATTTCGGCTGCTCGCTTCCAGGTTTCACACGAAGGACGGCCATCTTCTAGTGGAGCCGTTTTACATATGCGAAGATCGATACCGCGATTCAAAGCAATAACGGCAGGTTTGTATATCAGTTCGTCGTTATATGGCGCATTGAGAATGTTGTGAATAATTTTAGAGCTGCATGCAAATCGAAAGATACTCAGAATATCCTCGACGTGTGACAATATTATAGTCAGGATCTCATTTGGAAGATTCATCAAGTAGGGCGAGCCAAGCATTGTGAGTTTGTGGAACAAGCAAAGCCACCAGAAGGGGGCAAAAGTTCGTACACGCTTAGAACAATATGGTGCGGGTCAAAGGGTCACAGAAGCAGAGGAATATAGTAGAGGCTTAATAAGAACTTCAGACCTGCTTAGCAGAAATAGTAACTGGAGTCTGAGACCGTGGCTCTCAAAGTGAATGAAGAATAAAATAAACCTCGTCGTGCTTCGAGATGCTTTATGGGACCTGTGAGCTAGAAGCCTAATTAGCCATAATTGATCACGTGTACTGTTTTCGATGTTGGCTCTTCACTTTCATGTCTTTTCCTCCG
Organism: Geotrichum fermentans; assembly: GCA_030564905.1. Lineage (NCBI taxonomy): Eukaryota > Fungi > Ascomycota > Dipodascomycetes > Dipodascales > Dipodascaceae > Geotrichum > Geotrichum fermentans. The sequence continues at coordinate 74,195 of JAJMAG010000028.1, read as the reverse complement.
TTTCTCTCCAAAAAAGTAGACTTTCATGTCTTTCTCGTCTGTACTTATCGCCTGTCTGTAAACAATTTCTCAAAGACTAGGTAGTTCTATTTAATAATGGGAAGATGAATAAAAAAATAAAAAAAATAAAAAATAAAAAAAATCACGGTTGACCTCTTGGTTCGATTCCGGACTGTTGCGTCTCTTTCTTTCGTTCGTCCCAATTTGAACCAGCCGCACATAGCGCTCGCTCGCCCTTTGTGCGCAAGTGGCTGAGAGACATGCCTGCGTACGTATTCACCGGCCCCTAAAATGTTTTCACTCATCACCGTTTCCAGTCCTCTCTTTTCCAACTTCACGACAGCTTCGCGATCTCTCACCCAGGCCAGCCCAACTCCAGTCATTCATTTGGCTTCTCATTCATTTAAGCTGCGTTAGCCCGAGCATGCACGTTTTCTCACTTGCGGCTTCCCTCCTGCTCAGCGTCCTCGCGCCCGCCGCGGTCGCGTCGCGCATCCCCCTGCTTCCCGACATTGTTGTCGACAACTGCACGTCGGACTGCTTCGAGACCATTTACTATTACAACTACTACCAGAACTACAACGACGTCGGGCCGGCGCTTTACGCTAGCTACTGCGAGGGAACAACGGTGGTGCTGCGCATCGAAAACTGTTATGGCTGTCTCAACAACGAAACGGCGTGGGATAAGTACCGCGAGTACGTGACGGAACCCTTTGAGTTTTGTGGATACGACGTGCCGAACCAGGCGGCAGCGACGGGCGCTTCGCAAGTTACGGACACCCCAGATGCTGGATGGATCGCATAGAATTGTGGCTGATGGATATTGAAAGCACTTTTGTTTGTATTAGTAGAATTTTATCTATGCACATGTTATTTAATAATGTTGGACTCGGGTCCCCCGGGTATCCTGGCTGGCTGCTAACGTCTATAGAGTACGTAAACCGCAGTTGACATATAACAAATAATAATAATAATAATAATAATGGACAAGGACTCCGGTAAACTTCAAAAACAGATACATTAATAACTTTTATAATCTTCTATACCGTCGTCTAATTTTACAAATCATCGAATGAAGCTACCTCTGCGGCCTTCTTCTGCTTCTTTTGTTTCACAAGCTCCTTCCAATCCACTTTAAGTCCTTCATCCTCACTGCTGCTATTATCATCGCCGCGAGCAGCAATGATCTTGGCATCAGACCGAATTTTACGTTTTTGACGGCGTTCTGCGGCGATTTCCTTTCGCTCAGACTTGCCAGACCATGCCTCGTTACTTTTCTTGACAACATCCTTTGTTTTCTCTTTCTTGGCGGGCCGAGGAGCATTCAGCTCAACAAGACGAGCAGCCTCCCGCTTGCTGTCTGCATATTTGTACGTATCCATATTGATGACAGGTCCAAGCCAGCCTTTTTCTGGAAGTGACGACTCGGGAATGTTGCGAAGTTCAGGCATTTTGGGCATGCGCAAGAGGCCGTAAGATTTGGCAATGCTAATAAGGTCGAGGCTCTGCACGCGGAAAATAGACGTGGCAGTGTGCTTGGCGTAGAAACGGACGTAAGAGAGAAATGCACGAAGGGCGAGGTCATGGCGCGAGCGGTCGTTTAGGATCCACGCGCGCATAATCTCGCTATAGTCAGCAAGCTCAGAGGGAACCGGGAACTCGTCCATGTTAACCTTCTTAACTTCAAGAAAGTCGACGTAGTTAGCCTCTAGACCTTCGTTTAGGTATACGAGACCGTGGCCGACTCGGCCAGCTCGCCCAGCACGGCCAGAGCGATGTAGAAAAACGTTGGGGTCGGCTGGCGGGTCGAGCTGAATGACCAGATCAACGTCAGGGATATCTAGACCACGGGCCGCCACATCGGTAGTGAAAAGAACGCACTGTTCAACAGATGAGGTGAAATTGGATAACGTCTTTTTTCTAGCACTGGGCACAAGTTTACCATGCATGGAATATACATTTTTGACTGCCAAATCGTCGTCATCTTTTGCCTCTAATGTCATGATATGCTTGATGAGTGAGTAGAAGTAGTTGACGCCAATGCAAGTCGGAAAGTAGACAATTGCTTTTTTGTAAGTGAGCGTTTTTAGCGAGTTCACCAGCAGTGGGATTTTTTCGGTGGGCTTGATGACTGCGTACGATATGCCGAGCGAAGAAGGTATCCTCTGTTCCGTCTTGCCAGACCCCACTTTCACAACCACCTTCACGGGGTTGCGGAGTCCCAGTCGTGCGATTTCGCCCACGGCGTCGCTAATCGTGGCGGAAAACAAACCTGCACGCTTCTGTTTAGGCAGCATTCCAATAATTGTCCGTACGCTGGCATCGAAACCTAGATCCAACAACCGGTCTGCCTCGTCAAGCACCAAGCTGTCGACAAGAGAGAGTCTGACATTAGGGGCCTTGACTAGCTCTAACAGGCGTCCTGGTGTGCCCACCAAGATGTGCGGCACTCTGGCCATGAACTTTTTCAGATCCGCATGAGTAGGGGTGTCGCCTCCGATAAGTAACTGTGATCTAATTGCCTTGCGCCCACTCTTCTGGGTGTCTGGAGGGCAGTACTCCAGAAGACCTTCAAGAACGTTGAAAATTTGCTCGGCCAGCTCTCGTGTCGGCGAAATGACTACAGCGTTGGTTTGGCCTGGCTTGAGGGTATCGTCCAACCTGAGAATTCGCTCTATGATAGGCACAAGAAAGGCCAAAGTTTTTCCTGAGCCAGTGACGGCTTCCACTACTACATCTTTGTTTCCACAGAACAGTGGAATGACGGAAGCCTGCACAGGCGTCATCTTGGTGAAACCCTGTGATTCAACTGCCTCGACGCTACTTAGTCAGTGCACCGCACACGCCCGTACTGAAATACTTACATCCAAGAAGACAAGGGAGGATTTGTGTCTGCCCATGATCTGGAGGAGGATTTGGTGGATTTTCCCGACATGATAGAGGCGATTGTGTGGAGATGAGATCAAGGCTGGTAAAAATTTTCCAACTTGCAGTTGGGAGGAATAAAATTTCAGTGCGCGGCGGATCAAAATGCCTTCCACCCACAAACAATGAAGACCAAATATGATGACTGGACAAAAGAAGATCTGATCAAACGGATCGTGGCTATTGAGCGGTGAGTAACTAGCCCTGATGGGATCTCACAATGCTGACTGTCTAGTCAAGACCCGGAGGACCAAACCAAGGAAGGAAAAGAACCTGACGGAGACACCACTTCTTCCACCAACGGGCAACAACAGTCGGCAAAGAAGAAGAAGCAAAAGTCAATCGACTTTTCTAAGTTTTCAACCCGCAGGATTGCGCTCAGGTTTGCATACCTTGGCTGGAACTACTACGGTCTTGCCGCACAGAAAGATACTGATGTGCCAACCGTCGAGGGAGCGCTCCTCAGCGCGTTGCACAGAGCTAAACTGATCCCTACCTGCGACACGGCCGACTGCGAGTTTAGTCGCTGTGGAAGAACCGACAAGGGCGTGAGCGCATTGCGTCAGGTTGTTTCACTACGCGTGAGATCGCTGCTGAGCCCAGAAGAGCAGAGCAGCCCAGAGAACGACGGACGCGAGCTAGATTATTTGCATATCCTGAACCAGCTGCTGCCAGATGATGTGAGGCTCTACGAAGTTGCCCTGCGACTTCCAGAGGGATTTGACGCTCGATTCAGTTGTACGTATCGGCGTTACAAATATTTTTTCCATGCCCGCGGACTCGATATTGACAAGATGAGGATCGCGTGCGAGTTCTTTAAAGGCGAGCACGACTTTCGCAATTTTTGCAAAGTCGATGGGTCTAAGCAAATTGTCAATTTTGAGCGAGGAGTACTGGAAGCAAAAGTTGTGCAAGAGAAAGATGATCTTTTCAGCTTTGATCTAACGGGGACTGCGTTCCTATGGCACCAAGTGCGGTCAATGGTCGCGATTCTGTTTGTGATCGGGCAAGAGTTAGAGCAGCCAGAGCTAGTTCAAGACTTGTTGGATATAAACAAGACTCCACAGAGACCGCTGTACGAAATGGCCAGCGACATTCCGCTTGTTCTCTATGACTGCGGGTTTCCGCCCATGGAATGGATTTCATTCAAAACGAGCGATAGTCTCCACCGACTTCAAGACCGCATGTTCAGTTTATGGCATGACCATTGGATGAAGTACAATCTCATCTCGGTACTGCAAAACGTTGTGAACGAATCAGTGCACCCTCCTCACTTTCCTGACACTCGGCCTCCGAAACCGCACATCGTGCTCAACTTGGGAAGCGGCAAGGGCAAAAATTTGACCAGATACGTGCCGTTAAGCAAACGCGAAAGGCAGGACCCGCCTGAGCTGATCAATGAACGCTGGCGCAAGCGCAAAAACAAGCCCAACCCGGGCGAAGTATTTGAACCCAGAAAGGTGCGGAAATTAGATTAATTGAGATTTTGGTCTTGTTGCTCTGTTTATACGCTACGGCTAGCGAGATATAATATATAACGAAAAGAAGGATGGAAATGGATTAATGTACATTTGAAGATTATTAAACATGAACGACAGGTCTCTAGATTATTTTTAGTTAGAAATATGCAGCGGCGTAGACGGCAGGCAGCTTTGGATATTGTTCCTGCCAATCGCTAATGATGGTGAGAATTTCTGTATCCATATCGCGACTATCACGTAACCGTGTCGCCAGATCCAGGATGGCCTTGCCGCCCAGTAAGGCGTCCTCGTGGTTATCCCTGATGTCGACATTAATGACATGGACGAGTCTGTTCAGAACCGCTCCTCTGTTCATCAGATCGTGGCAAACGGCGTCAAAACACCGTTCTTCGCACGTGAAGACGACATCAAATGTGTTTTTGTGCTCGTACCAGCGTTCCGGGTGGTCTTTGATGTGTCTATTCCTATCCAGCATCGTCAGCACGCCATTTGCCGTATGAAGCCGCTGGTCCTTTGCCTTCAGGTCGTTGTACATGTAATCGTAGGTCGTTCCAAAGTGGTACGTGTTGGGGCTATCGATGGTTTTGCCGGGGAGGCGGACGGCGGAGCCTGTGCCGTAGGAAGACACGTTGAAGCCGGCGTTTTTGAGGACGCGATGGGCTTCCATGGAACGGTTGTTGTTTGAAGCGCAGACGGTGCAGACGCGGAAGTTGGACGCTTGAGAATCTGACATGACTACTGCGATGGTGGTGCGAAGATGAGATGGCCGTGGAAGTTGTTGCAAGTTGCTGGGAGCGCGAAAAAGTTCGCAGGAGCAACGGATTGAGTGTCGAATTGAATCAAGGACTGAAGAACGGCAATCAGGAGAGACTATGCAAGCAGTGATAGTAGTACCACGTAAAGCGATGAATGAAGGTTATGGAACAGATTTCAAAAGAAGACCCGAGTATTTGGAGGCAGTGAGAGCTTTTCCACGTCTAAGTCTGACACCTTTGATTAGCGCGGAGTGGTGGTATTGCGCTGATGTCTCACTGACTTAGTATCTTTCTGGCTCCGCGAAATCGCGTCAATGCCTCTTTTCTTTGCCTGGATGCCAAAACCCTGCCTTTCTTCGCCATCCTTCGCCATCACTGCGCTCGTTGTTTCAGGCCCGTTGGATACAGGGCTAGGGCACAGATAACCCCAATCGAGGAGATTTCGACGTTGGAAAGGCACAGAAAACTTCCACACACGAAAAACGTTTGAGGCCTCAGAAAATTTCAATTTGCGCTGGTCTTCCCTCCACCGTCTCCTATATTCCTTTCAACCATCTCACTATCGAATACATTGGCCTTTCCAACACTCCACATCTACGCCCTCGCTTTTGCTTCCTGTTTGCGCTCCCCCAGCTCTTCGTCAAACTTGCGGTAGAACAATCAGCCGTCCGCGCGCTTGGGCCCCGATATCAAAACCCTCATTCAAGGAAAGAAAACAATCTCAACCCACACACAACTAAACAACAATGCTCACAACGTCAGCCACGGAGTCAGACCCAGACCCAGTGCGGCTCGCGATATGGAAGGCTTGCCTGTACTCTCTGGCGCTCACGTTCATCTACGTCGGCGTCCTTTACATCAAGCGCTCAACACGACCGTCGGCAGACGTGAAACGCGATGACCCCAGCGTGGTCAAGGCGCGTCTCACAGTCATCTCCATCGCATCAGCCGTCTCTGTCTTGGTCCTCGTCCCCGCCGTCCTGCTCCTAGAGGGCGTTTACAGCACCTGGTCTGAAGCTTGGGCCAGCCTGAGAATATTCTGGGGTTGGAAACTTGGGCAAGGTGGCGATGGCCCGCTTCTCCTCGACATTGTGGGTCTGCTTGCCCTGCTTGCCTTGGATGTGCTAAAGGCACTGCTCCTGACAAGCGTGCTGTTTATAGGCCCGCTCCTTGACTTTTTGTACTTTGCGTACCAGGAGAAGTCATACACGCTGGGGTATGGCCCGACCTACGCCACGCTGCGCACAGTGACGCGGGACGTCAAGGCCGGGCTCAGCGACATCTACGGCATCCGCAACTACGTCGTGGGTCCCCTGACCGAGGAGCTTGTGTTCCGCGCAGGCGTGCTTGCGCTGTTTCTCGCCTCGCCTGTGTCCGAGTCCTTTCTCGTTTTCGCTACTCCTCTGTTTTTCGGCGTGGGCCATCTCCACCACGCATGGGAGCTTGTGGTCGATGATGTCGACTACCCGCCGCGCTATATCGTGTTTCGCACGCTCTTCCAGTTCGCCTTTACGACCATCTTTGGTTGGTACGCGGCGTTTTTGTTTTTGAGGTTTGGCAGCGTATGGCCCTGTGCTGCGGTCCATGTTTATTGCAACGCGCTTGGTCCGCCGAGCTTTGGACATGTTGGCAAGAACATGGCACAGACGTGGGTCTATCGTGCTTTACTTGTAGCTGGACTCGCTGGCTTTTCGCTTTTGCTTGTCCCCTTGACCTCCTCTGCCAACAAAATCTTGTAACTTGCATTCGTCTTGTCCTGACCTTCCATTTTTCTTCATAATTTTTTACGTGCACTACCGTAAATGCAAAATTCTTGGATATTCAAAGTATATACTTTATACATAAATATTGAAGGCAACTATCATCATCTAAACTTGCTTAAAAATTCTTCCTTATCTTAGGTTCCCCAAAAAAAGATAATATATATCATGAGCGTCATAAAGTCCAATAAACGGAGAGCGATCTCAGACACTTTTTTTTGTTTTAGCTGACAAGACAGCTAGCCATAGACTGGATTGTGATGTCCGCGCCTATGTCTCGCCGCTCCAGGGTCATGATTATGGCCCTGATCATTAGATACCGCATTGTCCAATGGGTACAAGTGATCTGTAATTGCATCAACTCGTTCGTCCGGCTGCTCCATGTTAGTTTCTTCGTCTCCATAACTTTTTCTTTTTGCTTTGTACTTACTTGTTCTTGCGAGTCGTAAAACATTTCTTCATCTTCATATCCTCTTGGTTGATGATCTCCAGACCACATGTCATCCCCTGTCACTGAGGATGATGATGACGACGAGCTCGAATCAGCCGGACTGGTGGGCTTGGCATATGGATTCTCGTATTCGAATCCAGGAGAATTTGCTAGTTCTCCGTTCTTATTGTAATCGTATTGCGAATCATACTCATACTGGATTTCGTACTCCTGCTCATACTCCTGATTGTATGTAGCATATTGTTCGTACTGTTGCTGCCCGCTGTTGGGATATTCCTGTTGTTCATAAGCTTGCTGTTGTTGGTACATGTGTTGTTCATTTTGAGACTGCTGATCGTAATACTGTTCATTCGTAATTGTCTTTTGGCCTAGCTGTTGTTGATGCTGCAGTTGCATCTGGGCTTCCTGTTGTTGTCGGATAAACCCTTGGTTGATCAGGTTTAAGTACGCATACATAAAATTTGACAAAAGAACTTGTTGAACGAGCGGCCGGCGAGGGTTTCCAAGCTTCAAGTGCGATAGCCTATAAATTGCACGTTCAATGTGAGCTGGATATCGGTGATTCATCATATATAATGACTTGTCCGAATACTGATGTGCAGGGATCTGATATGGAGCTCCATAATATGCAGCAGCCGCGGCGTCGTAGGCAACTAGCCCGGCAGCATTGGTAGTGGGCCCAGGAATACCATTCGGCAAGGGCTGCATAACCGGTGCAACAGGCGGGGCGGGTGCAGCATTTTGAACTGGCTTCGTTTCTGGCTCTTTACGTTCAGGCGACTTATGTTTGGACCTCGATTGATAGAGACCTCTCGTTTTATCACGTAATTTCCGTTTCGCCTTTTGGGGCGATTTGGGATCAGGTTGTGAGTCTTCTTGAGGAGAAAGCGGCCTTGACTTGATCCCATCATCAGGTCGGAATACGTCCAGCTCTTCTGACTTCTTGCGCAAACTATTTTCACTGGATTTTGCTGCTTTGAGGTTTGCAATACTTTTCTTCTTTGAAAAGAAGTTAGAGATGCGGTCTTTGGTTTCAGAAATGCTTGAGGGTGAAGAGTTACCCAAAGACTTGCGAGAGTGCACTTCGACTTCTTCAGAAGTTGTGACTATTACCTCAGGTGGTTTAGAAGCTTGGTGAACAATGGTTGGCAGTTTATCCGCGGTGGGGCTACTAACAGGTACTCGATTCAAAAACTTGTCTACTGAGGCTTTATCGACACCTGCTTTCATAAATGAGACAGGAGCAGCTTCAGAAGGCACTGCAGGAAGGGGGGAAGGGGTGACAACAGGAGAAGGTGCAGAGGAAGGAATTACAGGCGACGCTGGTCTAGCTGTAGTCTTTTCCTGCTGCGGTGACATACGGCCAGACGAAGGGCCAGGCGAGCTGCCAGTAGCACCGTTAAATAGCCATCCCCAGGTGCCCTTTCTGGTCTTGCTTCTACTTTGTTGAGGTGGAGCTGGTTCATCTTGTGGAGCAACATGTTCAGATGATTGGCGAGACAATACAGGAGTCTGGGATGTAGATTCGTGCAGTTTAGAAGAATTGTCAATCAAAGCTTCGGCCTGAGATTGCTGCTTCTGCTGCAGGGGAACGTGGAGTACAGGTTCAGGTTCAGGCGGGGTTTTGGGGCGGGGCATAATTTCTGGGACGTCACTTTTGACAGTCGGAGCTCTTTTATGCTCTTTCTTTTGAACATAACCAGACCTTTGGTGTTCACCAGTGGGCTTATCTGATCTTTCGTGCTCGTTGGATTTGTTCGCGTGCAGATCTGGTATTTCAGAGGGTCTTTGCCTAGCCTGGCCTGAACCCAGAGCACCTGACTGTCTTTTCATAGTTTGCCGCTTTGACTTTTCATTGCGATCAGGCTTTGGAGATTGAGATGCAGGCATAATCTTTGGCACATTGTCGTAATCATTACCCACAATATCCATTTTAAGGTTATTGCTTTCCGAATGCTTAACTTGTTTGTCTCGGTTTCGAGAAGACGAATCTCGATTCTCTGGGAGGACAGCTCGGTGTGAGGGTGAATCTCGATTTGGAGGCTCGTCTCTTTTTCGTAACGAATCTGCAGTGATCGATTCTGAGGCTTTAGACGCTAAATGCTGGATTTTCACCGGCTCTGGATGTTGCGAGCCAACGGAGGAGTTTCGGCTAGGAGGTAGTTCAGGACACTCACTAAGAGGCTTATTCGTGATTGGAATACGTACGCGTTGTACAGGCATTCTCTCTGGGCTGTGTCGATTTCGTGTGCGAGGGGGAGTAGATATGGGAGGAAATTGGATAGAGCTTTCGGGGTCGGTGGGAGTCGAAGGAGCTACGCTGCTTTTTGCTAATCCCAAAGATGAGGGTGTACCTACACGTTCACTATCGCGTAGGCTTGAAGACTTTTGGAGTGTACCTACACGCTCGCTCTCACGTAGGCTTGAAGACTTTTGGAGTGTACCTACACGCTCGCTCTCACGTAGGCTTGAAGACTTTTGCAGTCCATTTAGTTCTGGAGTGTGAGGCCTCGTCTCAGCTATATCTCGCCGTCCTCGTCTAATAGAAGACTTGTTGATTCGAGTCCTAGTAGACCTTCGCAAAGAAGAAGTTGGGGTGGGTAAAATTGGTGCATCGCTGTCATTTGCTACTGGGCTTGAAGGATAGGATGGTGCCGTTGAAGATGACTGTGGTTGATATGGGTTGTTGGGTTGTTGCATCGAAAGAGAATTGATGAGTTCTACGGGATCTACAGACCAGCCCTCCAACTCTCCAACTGACTCGAGCTGGTGCGATAAGCTTTGGATTGTTGGGTCGTGCTTCTGTAGCAGATTGTCAGTTGAGCGGCGTTTTTCCAGCACATCGGCGCCATCAGTATACCCGTCTTGATCCTTGATTTGACGAGAGAGGCGTGAATTGCGTCGCTTCATCGAATTAGTTGACGATATGGATGACGACCTGCTAACTGAATCTGAAGATTGTGTTGCGCGGATTTCGGCGAGTTTATCTTGGACGAAGGACTTCCATTGTTGAGGAGCGATTTCGGGGTGAACGTGAGCAGGCACCCAAAGAAGTTGAGAGGCTTGCGATGCATTTAATTCTTGGCGATGATGGTTTCCCTCAGTAGGAACTTGTAAGGTGTTGGGCGAGCCAGGGGGCGAAAAGTCGAAACCAGTATTTTCCAATCTTGGCGAGGATGAAGGAGATACCCTCATAGGGGAAGTGGGGTTGGAAGAGGACTCATTGTAGTTTGGAAGATCCGGATCTAGAGTAGGCAAGGCTCCAATAGAAAGACGCTTTAAGGCAAGAACCGCGGACATTTCCTGTGCCATTACAGCAGTGGCGGCTGTAGCCGTGGCCGTAGCGGTAGGCGATACAGGCGACACTACACCAGAACTTATCCTTTTATTACCAACGAGCTCCATTGGATCAGAACCAACATGTTCTTCGTATGGACTGGTGTGCTGGGCGTGCTTTGTGTCGATAGGAGGTAACGGTGGTTGCTTTTTGCTTCGAGTTCTTGGTCGAGGCTGCACATTGTAGATGTCCTGGGGAGAGTTGGCTGCGGCGGCTGTGAAATCGATCCTATCGTGTGCAGTGATCGAACTGGGGTTATCGTCGTCTGGCGAAGAGACTATGAGTGTAGGGCGGCTTGAACCCATGGTAAGCGTAGTGCGCTAGATTAGACAATGCAGGATGCAAATCTCATTAGAGTGGGGGCTAGGTGGACTATATCGAGATTCAATAAAGGGCAGCTCAGGACCGAAAAAGTTGTCAAAAAATGCGTTAAAGCGAAAAATATGTACGTGAAAAAAGGAAAAACAGCGATATTCGGCAGATGAAAGCTGTTCGGAGCGATAGCAAAACGAATGATTAAAGTATCGAGTGGTGGTAGTGTTCCAAGTAGTCTGTGCTTTGTTAGGACTGCAATGGACGCTGGGAGGGCCGCAAATACGCTACCTTTTTGAGAGAAACAAAGTTTTTAAAAACGAAGGAGGCAAGGGCCGTTGGGGATACTGAGCAGAGGTTCGTTGACGGACTAGAGGAGAAAAGAAAGAGCAAGGAGGTAGGAAAGAAGGAAAGGAAGAAGCGCAAGGAAAAGACGGAAAGTTGAATTATTTTTATTTTTTTTTTCGCTGTTGAGAAAGCGTTACATGACTTTGGTGGTGGTCTAAGATGCGCAAAGGTGAGTGTTATGTAATCACAATGCTAGGCAGCGCATAAGCAAAAGGAATTTCGCGATGTGAGCGATGACGAGAAGAGGAGGACGAGATATAAATGAAATTAAAACAATCACAGAAAGATGAAGGAGAGAGGATTGGTTTGAATGAATTGACAAACAAACCCAAACGTCAAGCAGCATGGTGGCTGTTCTATAACATTTAATACAAAAGCACGTAAACTACAATGACTCGTTACTAACAGCTGTTTCTTCAATAGTAGTAGTAGTAGTAGTAGTAGCAGCTGTACTCGGGGCTTCAGGTGTCAGATCTTCCGCTTCTTCCTCTTCTTTTTCTTCCTCTTGCTCTTCTCCTTCGTCTTCCTTGTTTTCTTTCTTATCCATCAACTTTCGGGGCGGTAGAACGGTCTCGAAAGCCTCTTTCCAGTCCCGGACCTCCAGCCATTTTAAAAGGATTTCGAAAACATGGTTGGTGGTAAGCACTCTCCTGCCACTGATCTTGACAAACTCGTCTATTGGTAGACGGCCAGTTTGAATGCCCATCTTTTCAGCTTTATCCTTGCACAGGTTCTTGTAACGGCCCTTGTCAACGATGCCGCCAATGATGTAAGTTTTATTTGGCTCCAACGTTTCAATGGTGTTGGCCGAATCCGAGGAGAAATAAACCCAATTAGCCAGGTCGTCCGGGTTCGTTGGGGGCACAAAGTCGTCGTTGGAGATGTTGACGTTTCTCCACTGTAGGTGCTGGCCCTTCATGTTTGTTTCGAATCGGTGCAGGAGAGTTTTGTTGAAAGAACTAATTGCAAAGTTGACAGTCTTGGGAGCCTTTCTGTTTTCGCTGTAGCAGCGGATAAGTTGCTGACCGAGCGATTTGACTTCACCCTCCTTCATCAGTTCGTCGAATCCACAGTCTACAATGACGTTGACGCCGGACTTGACCTGTGGAACGTGCTTTGGAGGGACCTGCTCCGGGGCGGTTCCATCAGCTTTTTGCTTCCGTTTTTCTAGTTTTAAAGCTTTGCGCTTCTCTTTTTTCTTTGCGGCCCATTCTTCGCGTTCGGCTTCGAATTTCTCCTTGCGCAGTTGGCGCTTGTAGGCAGAGAGCGACATGCCGGGTGGAGGAGGGTTTTTCCTCCTGCTGTGGTCTTTAGGAGCAGTTGCTGGGGCATCTTCGCTCGTATTATGTACGGCAGGAGCAGCTGTTGGCTCGGCCGCTGGGAGTGGAATCTGTTCGATAGGCTTGTCGGTCATTATGGATTGACTTTCACGGAGTAGCAGCAAAACTCTGTGCGATCTGACTTGTGTGAGATGATCCGCGAAGACCAAAATTTTTTGAAAAAGTTGTGCGTTGGGAGTGAAGTTGTTACATAAGCGAGACGTTCTATGGAGTTGGTCAATAACGAAGGAAAGCTAAGATCGCTAGGACTGATGAATACTTTTGGCCTGGCTAGTATCAATAGGACTTACTAACGCGTGGATGAGTTTATTGAGATGAAATACATTCACTGCTGCGTGAGTTCAACTTTCAAATATTTGTTTGAGAGTTTTATCGAAGTCGGTGATATCTTCGCCTGTTCTGCATGCACGGCTGATATTTCAATATCACCAGTCACGTGATTATTATATTCCGCCATTCGGCCTCGCAACGGCGAGCGACATGGAAAATAGGCTAGCGTCAACTAGAACTTGTGAGGAAATGGAATTGATCAGTCACAAAAAGCGCTTCTTTATTACTCTTCTGAATTGGTTCATTCATCTACATGTATGTGCACAGAGTGCTCTATCACAGTGGCCCTAATTTGTTCCGTGAAGTTCCAAAGCCAACAGTAAATATCACGTGATCGACATGTACGGTAGCGGTGCCTGTAGGTAAGTTGTGGCACGGCCTGCGTAGTTGTGGGTCCTACCGGCGATGGGGGGAAAATGGCGACGGTCGACGACTTGCGAAGGGCGAAACGCCAACGGCAGGCGCAAAAAAATAAAAAAAATAAAAAAAATAAAAATAAACAAAAGTCTCGACTCGCGGAGAGCAAACGAGTTGTAAGCGCCGCGAACCCAGTGAACCACCTGGGCAGCAAGGAACTTAAAAAACTCTGGTGGAGTTTGTCCATATGTTGCAGAGGGCACAGAGGAAGCCAATGGAATAATCACCAGTACTAAGGGGTGCTATAGCGTGTGGGCTGAACCCCCAGCATCACAATGGACCGTAATTCACTTAACTCATGGAAGCCAAACACCATGACTTCGCTCAACTGGTCCAACCAGGGCCAACTGGGCTTGCCCATGTTGACTACTCTAGAAAGAACGGTAAATTGTAATTGATAATTCAGGTGCTTCACTTCATGTTTCACCAAAAGGGCGATTGCTCACCTCAGTAAGCCTGGCCGTCGACCCATTTTTCACGCGTCTCGGGGGACTCGTAGCCTCACAACTCCACTTTTCCATTAGGCAATGGCCCTCCAAACTATATATAAAATAGCATTTCCATTTCCATTTCCACCTTTCCACTCTTCTCTCTTTCCCTATTTTCTCTCCCCCATTGCCATTTATCCATTTCGCTTTTCCTGCCCATTGACCTGCAATTGTGTCCGTGCCCATAAGCCCTGCAACCAAGAAAAAAAAATTTCATATCTCAATTCATCTTAACCCCAAAACCGAAAAAAACCAAAAAAAAAAAAAAAAACACCTTACATTTCAACATACCAGAATGACAGACGCCGCTGAATTTGTACCTAGAAGATCGGCTCGTGTCGCGTCTCAAAAGCGAGATGCCGACGAACCCATTGTGAAACCAGCTGTCGCTAAAACTCAAAACGGAGCCTCCAAAAAGGCAAAGACCGACGCGTCCGCAATTGCTGCTCCCAATACTCTCAAGGTCGGCGATGAGCTACCCGACGTAATCCTCAAGGACCAAGATGGCAAGGATGTAAATGTCGCCGAAATCGCCAAATCCTCAACTGTCGTCATTTTTGGTATGAATTTAGATTTTCCAACACGCACTTGTATATATCTAACATCTTGTATAGCGTATCCTAAAGCAAGCACTCCCGGCTGCACAAAGGTAAGTACCGGTCACCCCGCATTAGCGAAACCTGAAAACCCCTTTCTAACAACAATGTTAGCAAGCTTGTGGTTTCAGAGACACTCATGACAAGTTCAAGGCTCATAATGTCCAAGTGTTTGGATTGTAAGTAGATGCAATTCCTTCTCCGCCGTGTTTCTTTCCTGGAGTGTTGCTAACAAACGCGTAGGTCTGCCGACCCTGTCAGCGCTCAAAACAAGTTCCATAGCAAGCAGAACCTCACTTACGAGCTTCTCTCGGACACCGAATACAAGCTCATTGAGCCGCTTGGAGCCAAGAAAACGGCCAAAGGTGGTGTCACGCGTTCACATTGGATTGTGAAGGATGGAAAACTCGCTGTAATTGCTTTGGCCGTGTCTCCCGTTGATTCTTATGAGAGTGCTCTCAGAGATGTTCTTGCAGACGTCAAGGCAGAGACTGCTGAAGAGCCCAAGGAAGAATCCAAGGAGGAAACCAAGGAAGAAGCTAATGAAGAAGCTTTAGAAGACACTAAAGAAGAAGCTAAGGAGGAATCCAAGGAAGAATCCAAGGAGGAAGCTAAGGAAGAATCCAAGGAGGAGTCCAAGGAGGAGCCCAAGCCCACCGAGGACGGTGCCGAGGAGGCCAAGGCAGTTGCACAGGAGGAAGCCACCACCGTAACCGAGCCTGAAGTTGAAACCGCTGCTTCTACTTAACGCTTAACGCGAGGATGGCGCTCCTAAGAAAAAGTCAAGTTCTTAAAAATGGAAAAAAAAATAATAACGAGCGCACAATTAGGTATTCTTATTTTGGAGTTTATATATATATATATTATTTTGCTGACTTGCACCTTGAACAAGTTCTCGTGTGTAATTTATTGAAATGGATTTTTGTGTTTGTATGAGCCGAGAAAGATCTCGAGTTGGGAGTTGGAGAGGAAAAAACCAAGATTCGCCATCCAAATCCAAATCTTCGTCTGTATTATCAATATCAAACGAAAGACTTCACATGGGCGTGCCTACAATGAACATCCACGCGCCGACCCTCAGCGCCACAGCCCAAACGAATGGCTCGAGCGCCAGCACCAATCTTATGAGCGCAGAGCTGCAGCGCCTCATGAAACAGCGTACCAACCTCGAAAGTGAACTAGACGAGCTCGCCAGCGTTCTTGAACGTGTAAGTTCTTTTGAATATCTCTCTTGCTTTTCTAAAGTACAGAGTCTTGTTAACATTATACCCCTAGCATAAGGTTGACATGAATACATCTTTGGTCACTCCCGATGGCTTTCCGCGTTCAGATATCGACGTTGCGCAGGTCAGGGCTACGAGGACCCAGATCATCCGGAGCCGCAACGATCTCAAGACAGTCATGGCCAGTCTTGAAAAGGAACTGCATTTGCATTACGCCAGAATTGCGACTGTCAATACTACTACAACCACCGCGGTGGAAACACTTGACACGGCTGAAGGAGTGGAGGTAATCCGCGAACGTACTGAGGAGCTCAGCATCTCGCCGCCACCTCCTCAACGAGACACCCCGCAGCCCATTTTGGTTCCATTTGCAACGGTGAACAGCGTCGCACCTCAAAGCCCATCTGCAACTGCAGTATGTTTATTTTCAATTTTTCTACTCACCCTCTGTCTGTCCATCTGCTAACTAATTTCCTAGAACCTTCAACCAGGCGACAGAATTGTTGAATTTGCGCACTTGCATGCTGGGAACCATGAACGGCTCTCCCGTCTTTCCAACGTGGTTCTCATGAACGAAAATGTAAAGTTTGATTTCCCTTGTGGTTTTTTTGCATCTTTTCAGAGGTATTTGCTAACATTCCTTTTTTGCTGGAAACAGCGTAAGATTAATATTTTGGTTTTGAGAGGCCCGGATCCAGTGAACCTGGAGTTGGTGCCTAGAAAGGACTGGGGCGGTCGAGGCATGCTTGGGTGCCATATTGTGCCTCTCTAGAAGCAGAACCAGGAGCAGACAACAGATGAAGAGCATGAGTTAGGGTGAAGGAATCAGTAAGTGAAAAATCCATAATTTTTTGCATCACTATTGCAAGCAAAACACGTGTTCAATTTGTAAAGCTACAAGTTTGAGAAGATCAAATTTTAGCCTTTTCCGTAAATAAAAGGAAATTGATTCTTAAACTAACTCAATTAGCTATATACCAAAAGAGATCGGTTCCTAAACTAACTTAAATTAGTTATGTACCACAATGAGAAAACAGGTGAACAAAACTTGAAGATGAAGTTTATACTGCGAAACGTGGATCACAATCGATGAACTAGTTACAAGTTGTTTTTTGGGTCCCGTTTTACAATGTCGCTTGTTGTAAGTTTTCGAGTATTGCTCTATCCATTTATATAACTCACGATGCACAAGAAAGAGTTACCACAGCATCTTTCAAAGTAGCAGAGGAGGAAAATACCAACAGGCCATATCATTCATGGATGATAACGAGAATTGAATATATGACTTTGAGAACAGAGTGCAAGGAAAATCTAAAAAATGTAAGAGAAAATGCTGTTCTCTCAAATCAAAAGTCTTGTGATACGTAGGGCCTTAAGAAAGCTCTATTATCGGCTTTTTGGAATCGTTTCAGATACTTTTAAGGTAGTGCTAGAGGCACCACCATTTGGTTAAAGGCATCACCATTTTGCATAGCACTCCTTAATAAAACAGTGCGTCCGTTTCGAAGCCGTACAAAGCTTTATTTTCCATATACTTACGCATTTCAAGTTCACTATTCAAGAATCTAACTAAGTCGCACAACATGTCTTTTTACTGTTTTCCTATCAATTTTGATCAGGAAGAGGGTCTTATAATTATTCTTTAGCTGCCGCGGTAGCCTGGCTTTATAGATTTATACAGTTACATCTCATGCAAAACGATGGCGCCTCTAGCACTGTCCTACTTTTAATCAACAATTTTGATAATTGTTTGTTTTCATTTACTTGTCAGTGAAGTAGTGCATAAAAGCTCGAGACCCTTCATATTCAGCAAATGCTCTGACATCGTGATTTCTAAATTATGACCCTTCGACTAACTAGTAAATAAACCTTTTTTCACCTTTTTCAAGTATCAACACCAAAGCAAGTATTTCAATCTTGGATGACTAGAAATGGGCAAAAAATGTCGAGCGAACCCGGAGGACTTGCCCTTGCTGGAACGTTACAGTTAAACATAAAAGTCTTGACAACCTCAAGCAAGTCTTTTCTTTAATGGTAATAAGAATGACCCTGTTCATTATTCTGTTTTAATATTTCTACTAGAAGTGCAGATGAATTAACGGTTCTCTGATCTTTAATAGGCGTTTATGAAAATTTCAGGTCTCAGAGGGGAAAAAATTGAAAAAACTTTTTTTTCATTGTAAACCAATATCAAAATTTGAAAAGGATAAAATAAAAAGTTTTGAGAGACTTAGTACGTCTTGTGAGCCATATAAAATGTATTTTTCACTTGTTTCAGTTTCAAATGGTAAAATTATCTTAATATGACATATCAAAGAGCATAAATTTTGATTTTCAAGAAATGGGAGTGTGGCCGAGCGGTCTAAGGCGCTAGCTTCAGGTGCTAGTCTCGAAAGAGGCGTGGGTTCGAACCCCACCGCTCTCATCCTTTTTGCAAACAGAAGCCTTACTGAGGAGTTGAGAATATCTTTATCTTTAAGTAAAATGCGAGTTGTTACTTGTAATGTCAGGGCGATATACAGGTAATAAATAGTTCAGATTGGGCGCTAGTGTTTTTAGACAAAGGCCATCATTCCTACTTTGAGTACATGTGCTTTAGGCACGTAGAGCGTATGGACGATACATCGCCTCGACGCCTTGTCCAATTCTGGAATAACATTGAGGAGGCGTTAACGCACATGGTTGTTTTTACGTTCTCGTTTCAGGTATTCGTACGCTGAATTCATTTGCAACGTCGTACCTCTAGATATCTTGTATAACTTTGAACTCCACAGATCTCGAGAGGTCAAGTGTTGACTATGTAAGACAAGCATCTTAATGCAAGTGAAAGATCCATATTTACATTAGTGGCTCTATACAGATAGACAGACATACAGGAAGCACTTGAGCACGAGCTTCAGAGCCTTCATGTAGAAGATGGCAATGAAATGCTCTTGTGATTTGTATCAGTTTGGCGTCTTTCCGCATTTGAAGCCAGTCGTCGGTTCCATACATTTGAACTTGTTTCTGTTGCATAAGGATCGCGGCTACCACTTCCCTTAACAGCTCAACCACGTAGACAGATAGTAATTGACTACTTAGCTGCCATGTGCGCATTTAATGTACTAGATACACGTGTGTGCAGTGTCCGAGTCTATAGAAAGTCGGGGAACATGTTTAGCAATGCGCCTCGAGGCTAAGGACAAAGATGTGGGCGTAAGTGGGTCTGTCCTATCTGCCAGCAGAGGGCAGCAGAGGGCATGTGGGGCCTTGTGGGACTAAGGTGTTTCCAGATGGCAGCGCTGGCCCTTTGGCAATACCTTCGCTGAAACGTTTAGCACTGCGTATTTATGTTTGAGCAGAGGCAGCGCATGACAAGTATAACCAGACAGGTGGCTTTATTGAACTCCATCTCTTTCAGAGTTTGAACTTGAGATCTTTTTTTGTACGCGACCTTGGGGTTACTTGCTTAAACTCAACAGCACTGATCAAATGTCTTGAATAGCTTTATGCGACTCTCGTTAAGAGAGCTCACGAGATGGCAGTTGTTTGAGGCAACGCTAGGGACTAGATCAAAGACGCTCAAAGACCGTTGGGTCTCCTGAGCCAGTATAGTATGCCTTATATTGGCAAACAGTAGCCATTAGATCCGGAAACAAAGCCTCGATGTTGTTGGGAAAGTGTGAAAAAAATATATAAAGAACCGACTTGTTTTGTTTTTCTTCTGTTTTCTTATTTCTCGCCAGTTGCATAACTCTCCACTTAAGCATAAACAACAAACCTTCAGACCATCGAGTCTGTTCGCTCTCGCTCTGCTTTTTATTTGACCTTCGCTTCTTGCTTTTCTTTATATTTGCTCTGATACCATGACTACCACCTCTGCACAGACCTCCTACGCCAACCAGCCCGGTTATAACGACTGCCTACCGTCTGTTTTTGCATCCTCGTCCAGATCGTCACTTAACCTCAAAGGCCTTCGCCCAACAACTATCGCCTCTCCGTTCCCCGGGGCTACCATATCTGCGCCTCCAACTGCTGCCGGTGTCTCGCCTGCCGCCGGTGCGTCTGTAGCCACTTCCAAAGACCCTGCCACCAGCGGAGAACCCGCCCAGGAAGCAGAGAAATCCCTTGCGACTCCGGAAGCAACAGCCAATTTGCTTAATGCCATTCTTGGGTTTGAATCGACACTGCCGGACCGCGAGTTTAACCACTACAAGGCGCGGCTACAGGCGGCAGTGCCAGCGCTGCCTTCACAACATTTAGAGGTTGTGCATAGCTGCTTCGAGAATGTGCTGGCCAAACCGAGCCCCGAGGCCCAGAGCGCGGCCAAGCAAGAAATTATTGACCATATGATGGCGCATAACGGAGTGAGCGCATGGGCTCTTCCGTTAAGGAAGGTCGTTGAATCCATGGTGGTCTAAACGCTGCAAATTCTTCCTACAACTACATTACATAACTCTCTAGACGCTTGTGTACTTTAATATTATTTATTCCGTTACTGATCTTGTATGGATCACTCATAACTAGGTCTCAAGAGTCTCAGCTAGCTGGCCCTAGCGCTTTTGTTCTCATCGTCGCTTCAGGGCTCTACTCGCGGTTAGGGCGGGCAATCTGTTTGTTGTCCTCCCATGTAACGTAATTTCTGAAACTCCTCCGCAAAACTTGTCACCATCACCACGGTGCTAATATATATACGCAAGAAACGATGGCCTCTCAGAATGCTGCTGCGGGTGGGATACCGCCTCAGCCTCAGCCCGTCGATTACTCGCTTCCAGGCGTCATGAGATATCTGCAAAACGAGTGGCAGCGGAACGAACGAGATCGAATCCAGTGGGATCTCGAAAGAGCAGAAATGAAGGCCCGGATAGCCAAACTCGAAGGCGAAAAACGGGGGCTTCAATTGATTATTGAAGAGCATGCCAAAAAAGTGGCAATCCTAGAATCACGCATCCAGGCTGATAGGTAAGCTTTTCTTTGACGCGTGCTGCTGTGCTAACTTGTATAGATTAAAAGGCTTGAGTGAGAAGGACGCTGAGGCTATAAAAGCGAAGGAGTTTGATCCATTTCTCGAATCCAGGGAGCTTCTCGGTAAAGAGCTTGCTGCAATCCATACCGCCGAGGTCGATCTTACACCTATAATAGAGTCCAGGCTGTACCTCGAAAAATGCATACAGGAAGTCGAATACCTGCTGCAGTCTTCTAGCATATCGCAGAATCCGGGAAACCAGACCAATTACCAGAACAACGCTGTCGACGAGGGTTCATACAATCAACAGCATAGCAACGCATCTAACTCCCAACTTGGCCAGCTGCCCAACCTCCATCAAAAGAGCAGAATTGATCTAGGGCTGCCGGTCGAAGTGCCTGCAAAGGAGCAGCCGAACCGATGGACACTAGTGGGCCCTTTCACTGGGCATTTGGATGCTGTCCGAAGGGTCATTTTCACGTCGCCAGAACGAATTGTAACTGCCAGCGACGACGGAACAATCAAGAAATGGGATCTGGGGCTGTACAACAACAACGAGGCTGGAGCAAATACTTCCATCGTGTCTCAAACGCACCGTGGCCATCAGGGGGCTGTCCTCGCGCTGAGGTATGATCCGGTCACTGGAAATCTCTATTCCGCTGGTCAAGATGGGTGCATAATGATTTGGGGCGACGACGTTCCTCCTCTGAACGTGCAATTACTGGGCCATGATAATGCCGTCTGGGATTTGGATATCCATGTCCAGTCGCGCCGTCTAGCTAGCGCGTCGTCTGACGGTACGGTCAAAGTCTGGGATATTGGGCGTGATGTGGATAGTAAGAGCTTAATCGCCCGTATAGGATACCTGGGTGACGGCGTTGACGTCAAGACTCGTGGTGAAACCCCTGCGGCAAATGCCGTTGCGTTCATTGAGGACGGTGGAAAGTTGGTGATCGGATATGAGAATGAAGCGCTACACGTTGTTGACATCAAGACGGGCAGAAGACTTCTTCAATTGCAAAACATTCAAACCAGTGAAGAGCAGACCAACCTGTCAGTCATTGAAATCATCTACTTGGAAGAGAAGAACGCAGTGCTGACGTCGCACGACAATGGCTACATTCGCTTGTTTGATCTGGGCTCAGGCGAGCTGCGCAAAGAGTGGCAGGCGCACTTTAACGGCCCAGCGTGCATGGCTCTGTCGCCGAATGGCCAGGAGCTCATTACAGGAGGCTTGGATCGTGTGGTCAAGTTCTGGAACATAGCTGATGACATCGAGCACACGCAGGAGGTTCAAATGAACGACCTCACCTCTGGCATTTTCAGCGTGGCGTGGTATAATCCGAGTGCTTGCGGAGGCCCAAGTGAAGGGGTCAAGTACAGAACGGCCAGTGTGGGCGGCGATACCTATCTACACGTATATGAAAAGTAAGTGAATAATTGGAATCAACATAATTGGATTGATAATAAACATGATGACATGAAAACAAAATATAGAGGGAGTATCTTTTTCGAATGCTAGAAGCAGACGAGGAGGACGAAGAGGGATATATCTGATGGAGAGAGTGCGTGTACTTTTGTGTGTAGGGTCTAGATTGTATCGGAGGATTTGGAGTCTGTGTTTATCTTGGTCTGCGGATAATTGCCTGGTAACCTGTTTTGATGGAAGCCACCGAGCGTCTAGAGCCACACGAGTTGCATTCGAGGAAGTAAAGTCTGTTCTCCTTGCTCAGCTTCGTGTTGATACTCTTGCAGGTCTTGCAGGACACGTACTCGGTGATGTACTTCCGCAGCACGGTCTCGAGCTGCTTCTGCATGTACCGGCCCTTGATGACGAGGCGCTGCGAGCCGTCGACGGAGCCGCTGGTGCCGAGTTCGGCAAAGAGGAACTGGATGACATGTTCGGTTGGTCGGTGCATGCGGTCGGAGATTTCCTTGATGTTGGCAAAAATGGACTTTTTACCGTCACGCACCATCTGGGGAGGCGGGATCTTGTACTTGACGCCGGAGCGGTCAGAGGCGAGGTCTGGGTTGTTGTCGCGCAGGACCTGGAAAAACTTGGTCAGCAGTTCGTTGTAGGAGAAATCTCTTTCGCCGCGCTCATTGACGGCCAGCTGCTCGCCAGAGGCAGCAGCATCAGCAGCAGCGGCGGCGGCGGCCTTGTCTTCTGCGCTGACACCGGCTTCCTTGAGCGCGGCATCGAAATCCGTGGCCGCGGACTTGGACTTCTTCTTCTTTTTCTTGAACTCGAACGCAGCGGCCTCGCCATCGTCGCCAACAGCAACATCTGCATCCTCAGTGGCAGACTTGCTCTTCTTCTTCTTCTTCTTGCCCAGATCGGCCATGATCTCGTCTTCTTGAGGGGCGGGAGAGTCGCCCGCGGCATCGGTGACCTTGGACGAGGACTTTTTCTTTTTCTTCTTCAGTGAGAAGTCGACATCCCCAGCTACGGGTAGCTGCTGTGCTTCAACGTCAGCCATTGTTTTCAATTGATGGAGGGGAGGGAATCTGGCGAGTTGACAAGTTTTGTGGGCAGTACAAAAATTTTTACGGTTGGAAAGGTGAAGAGCGAATCGCGTGAAAAATGAGGAACGAGCGGTGCCTGCGCAGGGTAACTGAGAGTACAGTAGTCAGCAAAACAATTGATGATAAATGTTTAGTCATAGTTGTGTAATAAAATTTAGATTGTTAGTCATGACTCAGCCGCACCAATGGTCTGGCGGGGGGGGGGGCCTCGAGGACCAATTTTTATTGGTTTTTGCGTTTTTTTGTCTTTTCTCTCCGCTTCCCCAACCTCCTCGACGTTTCCATTCCAAATCTTCTGGACCTTCCAGGCCTTCTTTCTGCATTTGTTTCTGTTTCGGCGTCGGCGCTCAGGCCCACACACCCTCTCATAGAACACCAGCTCTTGGCTCTCATGCGACGCAGTTTATAACAGCACCAGTGCACACACCACAAGCAAAATGTCTACTACCTCTACAGCTATACAAACGGCGCCCGTCACGCCCAAGGCTGCGGGGCCCGCCAAAGGAGAGCAGACGCAGGGCATCCTGTCGTCCCTCAAAACGGCCCGTGAGGTGCTCGGCAACCCCACCGTCTCGTCGTTCGTCGCAGGCGGCATCGCAGGCGCCGTCTCGCGCACCGTCGTGTCGCCCTTCGAGCGCATGAAAATCATATTCCAAATCCAGTCGCCCGGCCACACGGCGTACCGCGGCGTGCTGCCCACACTCCACAAGATGTGGACCGAGGAAGGATGGCGCGGGTTCATGCGCGGCAACGGAACCAATGTGATTAGAATCGCGCCGTACTCGGCCGTCCAGTTCTCGACTTACACCGTGCTCAAAAACGGCATGTTGGCGAACCACCCCGCGGGGAGCGCACCGACGTTGACGACCTCTGAACGGCTGCTGGCGGGCTCGCTCGCAGGCATCACCTCCGTCGCCGTCACATACCCGCTCGACATTGTGCGCACGCGCCTGTCGATCCAGACTGCCAGCATCACCAACCTGGCCGAACACTACCGCGAGCTCGGCACCAAGCCGCCGGGCGTCATTTCTGTGATGCGCCAGATCTACCAGACCGAGGGCGGCCTCGTGGGCCTGTACCGCGGCATTGTGCCCACGACTATGGGTGTCGCGCCCTACGTGGGGCTCAACTTTGCGGTCTACGAGTCTGCGCGCGAGCTGTTCACGCCGTCGACCGCGAGCGCGCCGGGCGTGCTGGGTAAGCTTGCCGCGGGAGCCATTGCGGGCGCAGTGGCGCAGACAGTGACTTACCCGTTTGACGTGCTGCGCCGCCGGTTCCAGGTCGTGGAGGTCGATGGCCTGGGCTTTAAGTACGACAGCGTGTGGCATGCATTCCGGACCATTCTGAAGAACGAGGGCGCGCGCGGCTTGTACAAGGGCCTGAGTGCGAATCTGCTCAAGGTTGTGCCGAGCATGGCCGCCAGCTGGATCAGCTTTGAGTATATCAAAGAGCTTTTAGATTTATAAAATTATCATCACTATTATCATTATAATTATTATTTATTTTTTATTTCATTGCAGAATACAAACAAGGATATCATGACAATAGGAGTAAAAGAAACACTGGACATCCTCCACACAAACACAAATGCAAAAAAAGATAGATACTAAGACAGGAAAGGGAAAAATAAAAATATAAAAAAAGAATCGCGAATGGCCGCTATAATAAGTAAAAACAATCCATGAAAAAAGAGAAAAGTCATCGTGTACGTCTACTGTGCTTGCTTTCCACTCGAGTAATCTTCTTCTCTCCTTGTTTTTACGTTTTACCAAACACCAATGAGTTGGCCAACTTCACTGCTTCCATTTCCTGAAGCGACGCTACTCATTTCCCAGTAATTGCTTTCACTTGCCTCCGAGGCGGACACTTCAGACGCGTTGTGCCGAGCACGCTTGGTCGACGCCTGGGATCCCGGCGCGGCGACACCAGCTGCACACCGCTTGCTGCTGCCCACGCTCTCGGCGTAGTGCTGCTGCTGCGACGAGGACGGGGCGGCGGCTTCGAGTTCCTTGAGCAGCCGGGACTTTAAAAAGTCGCGGACTTCTAGTGCGCTCTTGGACGTTGAGGGCGATTCATTTGCACGGCCGGTGGCTCTAGCGGCGGGTGCACTAGGCTGCTTCTGCTTTTGCCTGGAAGTGCTCTGAGATGCCCGCTTTTGGCGCAGCACGGCCATCAATTCCTTCGAGACCTGGTGCGCGAGCCGCTGAGTCGCAGCAGTTCCCGAGGTTTGCGCTGCCGCCGCGGATGCAGCCGCGTTTGTTTCCAGGACTTTCATGTATGAATGCTTTGTAGGCGGAGACGGCGAGGGTGTATTCATGTAGTTTCCGTACTCGGAGTAGGAGCCTGCCTGGCGGCATTCTGAAATGCGTTGGGAAATGTTGACTGCTTGGGCTTTCTTGGATGGCTGCTCCTTTTCAGCAGCGGCGGCGGCAGAAGCAGCGTCAGCGTCAGGATCAACGAACCGCATTCCAAGAATGATTTCTAGGATTTCGTCATTGAGGCCAATAAAGTCGTACAATACTTTGGTTTTAATATACTGCCAGAGAGTTTGCTGGTCGGGGGACTGTTTGGTACTAGCGGCAGCGACAGATGCAGGCGTTGGCGTGTTGGTTCCAGTCGACGTGTAATGCCTTGAAGTAGACCCCGAGTCCAGCGACAACGTTGGGTCCAAAATGGCATTCAACGCCAGATCCAACGCATCCTGGCGCTGCGCTGTCTGATGCGCCTCCTCGGCGGCGGTCAGGATGAGCCGGACGGCGGCCTCGAACGGTGTGTCGGTCCCCAGGATGTGGCTTAACTCTTCGGCAATGATGGAAACAGCAAGGGCCGATCTTGCGCTGAGGCTGCCGCTAGATAAGCTTTCGGATCTGGCAAGCGCGGCTGCGATTTCGTCATGCGAGTGTAGCAAGTAGTCCTCGTCGTCTTCTTCTTCAGGGAGGCCCCAGGAAGAGATGCGTGAATCCACTGATGGCAATGTTCCGGACGAGGAGGCGTCTGTAGCAGTGGCAGCTGCTGCACTAGTTGTAGCAGCAGCCTTGAGCCTGTTGCGTTTTTCAAGTCGCGTAAACTCATTAAGAATGTGTTGAGACTGGTTGATGCGCCATGCGTTGATACGGTCAAGGGATTTTGTGGAAAGGGATGAATTCTCTGACGCGGCCGCGACGGCAGCGACTGCCATGGACTGATTGAGCTGATCCAAGAACGAGCCGCTGCCGTTGTGAGCAGGAAATGCGAGCGGTGTGAGGGCACCTGGTCTAGGGGTCGCTGCGCCTAGATCATGTCTTTCAAGGCCATCGTCTGTGTAACTGTTCTCTTGGTCGACTATATCCTCGTCATTATCGTCATCTTCGCCCTCATCCTCTTCAACAGGAGAAAAGACAATCCACTCTTGGTCCAGAGAGCTCTGGCTTTGGAGCCTGTTTGCTGGTCTTGCGTTGCTATCGTTACCATCGCTGCTGCTGCTATCAATCTGGCTGATAATGTTGGAGTTTGCAGTCAGCGCGATAGAGGAGGACTCGTAATCGCTTCTACTGGCATGGGAGGGTCCGCTTGACTCGTTGTCAAAGGCCTGTGAGTTAATGAGGACGTCGCCATCTGAGAGGAGAGAGAAGGAGGTCGCTTCAGATACAGATCGAGTGCCTCGCTTGCTATCAGTGGCAAACCTGTCTGGTAGGCTACCAAGACCCTTGGATAGCGCAGAGACGGGAGCGGCCGAAGAGGACTTGCTGGGAGCAGGAGCCGTCTTTGCGAACTGTCGTAAGGGAGGTCTAGTTGTGTGCATTATGAGGGGATTGTGGTGAAAGCAGGCAGGTGGGCGGGTGGGTACGATGTGAGGATGTTGTGAGTTTGTGAAGGCGAGGATAAGCGGGTAAAAGGCTGGTCACGCTGGAGGAGATAAGCACACAAAGATGTTAGCAGAGCAAGAAGCAAGCAAGCAACGAGAAATATGGAAAATAAAATAAAATGAAATATAAACAAGATTGAATAGGAGAGAATAGAAAATTAGAAGAAGTCAAAGAGAAGAAGAAGTGAGGCTCAAAGGTGGAAAGAAGAGATGTATGGAATTAACAATTCAATCAGATAATGGCGATGATGCCAACGGAATTACAACTAATTAACACGCAAGATAATAAATACTACACATAGGATACACAGTCTTCTTCTCTTTCTCTTTTCTTTCGCCTTTTATTCTTCTTCTTCCTCATGTTCTTTCGTTTGAACGGCTGTCAATTGTTGGGATTTTCATTCAGCAGCGCCATCATCATCACCGTGTGTGTGTCCTCTGACGTTCTCTCTCATGATGGGATTTTGGAATTCCTTTTTGTGTTGCCAAAGGAGACTGTGTGCGAATTTCTCATTGTACCCATGGATCAATTGGCAATGGTACATGACAAAGCAATTACGCAACGGATAAATGGAGTGACAAATGATTATGTATCTGTATGATGTAATCATTGAGAATCAATTATTCATCATTAATCAGCATATGACTTGCACTTTATGACTTACCACTTACATCATATAGTCCCAAACTCAATTCTCTTTCCCCTCCATGGCTCACTTCCCTAAATGTCCCAAAAGTCCCAAATATTTCCCAATTTAATGCCACACTGAGCTTCTAGAGCGAGCTCACATGGAGAAGGGAAAAATGACCTGATTGTCACCCCACTTGCCTCCACAAACGTAGCAAACAAGCACACCAAGCACACCCAAACACACTCTCTCTCTTCAATGCCGAGCAGAGGAGCAATCTAATTTATAAAGAAAAAAAATGATTGGCCATCCCCTTCATACTCCTCGCCTTCTTCTTTTTTCTTCTTCTTCTTCCTTCTCCTCTTCTCTTCTTCTACTACTTCTTTTGATCACACCAAGTCCTCCATTCACTATCCCCTTATCAACACACATATAAACACAATCGAAATGCAAGCTACTCGCATCCTCCTCTCTGCTGCCGTACGTATTACCTATTTATTCTCTTTGGCCCACCTCCTTTGCTAACACCCACTAAAGAAGGCTGGCAAGTCCTCGTGGAAGGACAACGTTCCCGTCGAAGTCTACCCTCTCTGTAAGTATCCCTCGATATGAAGACATTTTAAAAAAGAATCCACCTAACATACGCTAGTTGTTGCCATGGGCTTTGCTATCGTTGCCGGCACTTACACTTCGTACCACAAGCTCAAGACTGACGAGCACCTTCGTCTCTCTCGCCAGGGCAAAGAGGAACATCATGACTAACGTTGAGGACAATATATATATTATTCCAAGTTAACCCTCTACTTCTATATATATGGCATTACAAGAAAACTAATCTTTTACTATTCCGAGCATTCACAGCACAATTGTGCTTCTCCACAGACTTGATGTAGAAAATACGGGGATGGCATCTGAATTGCACTTGAGTAGCACTTGAGTTGGCACTTGAGTGGCATCGAGACTTCTTGGTTGCTGCTTTGGCGTTCAACATTGGAGTTTCTTGTGTGTCACATAACACAGCCGTACGCATCCCCTAAAAAACACAAAAATAAAACACAAAATACACAAAATGCAACACTTGAAGGGTCTTTTACCGACGTATGGCATCTCAAATCTTAGCAATCAGGCGATTGCCATAGGACCAAATCCACACTCAAAAGGATGATATTGATAATAACAAAACCATGGTAATAAACAATGCCAATCGAAGAAGAGGAAGGAAAAAAAGAAGAGAGATAATAAACTAGTAGATTAAAATATCAAAGCAAAAGGCATGAAGCAGACAAAGCTTGTGAAGCACAAGTAAACTAATGCAGCGAATGTTTGGGTTTAACCTTCTATGTGCTTTCAAATGTTCGTTAAGAGGTTCCATGGCGGAGAGCCTCAGGTACATGGGACACTACTGTATTCATCCGTTGTCTGCAGAAACCCCAGCAGCCTTTCTTTGAGAGGAGAGTTGGCGCCGCTTGGCTTGCACGAGAAAGAGCTTGAAACTACTACGTCACAGTGCCGCGTATAGGAAGACTCTTTTAAAAGCCGATTTTAAGGGAAAATATCACAAGTTAGAAAAAAAAAGCGTATTGCAGAACGAGTACTAGCAGGCACACACCAAAGGAGACTTGAAACCTGACAACGAAATAAAAAGCTATGAAAAGGCCAAAGGGGCGTGCAAGCAAAGGAAAAAGCCTGAGCCAGAAAAAAAAAAAGAAGTGGACTAAAGGAGGGCAGAGAAACATACTAAGGCAATATTGTAAAGAAAAAAAAAAGGCTCTTTAGATGCCACTCCGAGAGGCACAACAACAACTTTAAAAACATAAAGCAAAGAAAGCCATGCCTCCAAATTCCCCTGCGATAGTAAATGTAACTAAAAATTAGAAGATTGGTCCAAGAGAAGCCAAAGACAATGGAATCGCTGGCTATAGTTGGACAAGATGAAAGTAAAGAATACGTAGAGAACTATAGGTTGAACTGGCGCAGCACACTTAGGTATGAAGTCACACAAACGTCAAAGATAGCACTTCTTAGTGAGCTGCACGGCATACGACACCTAAGTAACTGGCAATCGCAAGCACTGAAAGGCAGGATATCAGTATAGATAATAGGGGTAGCACTAGAGGCACAAACTTGAGCGCTAGCTAGGGCTCGCGTGCGAATGATCTTGATAGCGCATAATACCATTTGTTTGCGTTTCGGAACCCAGAATCGAGGAACAAACGCATCTCTGTAACTATACCAGGTGAAATTCCAAGCTGCATCTTCTGCAAAAAAAAGGCGTTAAGATAAAATGGTTGGTTGTATCTCTAGCGCTATACTAAAAAGAAAATACTATACTACTGAGGCTAATAACACTACGAATGGCTGAAAGGATTCGATATAAATAAAGGCAATTACCACCAGTAAATCTGGGAGAATATATATGCAAGAAACCAACCCATACTATTGAATATCTTACGTCTTTAAACAATCAGTAAACCTTGGTCTCAGTAGCCATTACGCTCTTTGTAATCAACAGCAAATTAACAGTTCTAGACTCTAGGAATTAAATAACAATACCGGCTACGTTGCTGTAACCAAAGAAAGGCAAGAATCAAAGTTTGTTAAAAAAAACAAGCATTAGAAAAGTGAAGGTATTACAAGACTCAGATCACTGGTTTGGATGCATTGCTGATGAGAATGATGATAAAGTTACAAGCAAATACATTGTTGTTCGAAGCCTGTGACGGCTTCAATCTTTACCTAAACAACAAAAAGACTTGTTTGAGCATCCGCACTAAAGAAAGTCCAAGCATGCTTTTTTTCTGAATTGAAGATTCGAAAAAAGAAGAATCTTAATAACCTTCCGTTATTGTTTGGCAAATCTATACCGGTTTTTGAATCAATCGATCATTCAATAACTTGGTGATGATAAGCCTGATGCGCTCAAAATTAACAGACCTGAAAGGTTTGAAATTCTTCTTTTGGCTATGTAATCCAGTTTTTTTTAAATTGCCACATATATAAATACCTCTGCTAGCTAAAATATTGAAGGCCACCGGTGGGAAAAACATTCGGACCGCGCCTACAATTCTTTGTAAACGGCTATTGTATAAAATTGATTTAGTTGTGCCTTATTGAGTGCAATGTACCACATTTTAAAGTTTTATATAAATTTATACTGACTAGGCTCCATTTAAAGCTTTCTCACAACATGAAGTGTGTCAAATTCAATTTTTTTGATGGCAAAATGTAAACATTACAAGATACTTCGAGTAGAACCGTAAAAATTGATTCTCAAAAAATTGGGGAGTGTGGCCGAGCGGTCTAAGGCGCTAGCTTCAGGTGCTAGTCTCGAAAGAGGCGTGGGTTCGAACCCCACCGCTCTCATAGCTTTTTGCTAAGTTTTTACAGGCCTTTTTTGAACGATCTATCCCATTTTCTGACATTCACCAGAACTGGTTCGTTGCTGGTTGGCGTAGTTGAGGCAAAAGAAAGTAGTTGAAATACAGATTGGCTCATCAAAATGCCTACAAAAATAAACTCCAAAGCAGTTTGACAAATGGTGAGACCAAAGCTAGTCTTTCTTCTATGTCACATCATGTTAAAGAGTGCTGATGGCAGCAGCATACAGTGATAGGTGTTTTGTAGAGAAAACAGGTTCTTGTTTCATACCTAGATCCGCGTATTCGTAAAAAGCTGCTTGGGCACTGATATCAAATTTTGGCGTTCCAGTTACAAGCTCTAGAACAAAACTGCACAAAAAAAAAAAAAAAAAAAAAAAAAAAAAAAAAAAAAAAAAAAAAAAAAAAAAAAGACTTTTAGAGCATTACAAAACTAAGAGGACTGAGAAATGAACGTAGAATGCAACGGTGTATCAAACCCCAAAATGGGGTGCTTTTACGCTTTTTGTTTTTTCTAAAGCTTTACAGCACTGATTGAATGTCTTAGGACCATCTGTTGATTCAGTTTTTAGTTAAAATAAAGACTGCTAATGTCACTGTGCTTTTGTGCTATACGCAAATACGTTTTGCTATTCTCAAGTGGTCTTTTGATTATTGGTGATGTAAAAGGACAAGACAATCAATACGGCTCATGAACGCGAGATGGATCTAACCTTTTTCTGGAGGCTATTTTTAAGTTTCATAATTTCAGGGGCACAGTGCGGCTGACGCAAACTCTATCTATTCTTGTCATCTTCCATGTTCCAGTCGCACCTTGAAACAAACACCCCAAGACATGAACAACACAAGTGAGACGCTTACTTATGCGTGCAAAGCTTTTATCGTGGAAATAAAAAAAAAATAGACAGCAAGGCGACTAGGATATGGTGCAAATTAAAGCGAAGGTACGTAATGCTACTCAGGCGGGTGAGTAGTTTTTTTTAAAAGATTATACACATGTAATCGCACTATAGCAGGGAGTGAATATGTATGCTCACGCAATTCCAACACCACGCACCCAGAAATCAGTACTGCCGACACTTTCCCTTCGTTTCTTGTACGCCCTGCTTAGCATCAAGCCGGCCTCATACCTCTGCTTCTCCACATGCCCAAGCTCAGATTCGATTTCTTGCACGGAACGTTGATCATGTCCTTCTTGGTTATCAGCCCCATCGTAATTACCATCCGTTGCTCTTTCCATTTCTTTCTGCAGCATTTTAAGCTTGCTTGAATACATTTCGTAAGTTTTTTGCAAGGTTTCAATTCTTTCCCTGTGTGGATCAGAGTCGGCAATGGAAGGTTTGGCAGTTACTATTGTCGTGTTGACGTTTGCTGGCAAGCGTGGCTTGGGGGTCGTTTGAGGTGTTTTGGGTGATTTAGAGCTCATAGGACTACTGCTGCTACTGTGACTTTCAGAATCGTCGCCATGGGCAGAGTATTTAAGGCCCGGGACGGACTCGGGAGACGGCAAAAACTCTAGTAAATGGCCTTTCCAAGCCGATGAGCTTTCTGTGGAAGGTAAATTAAGCTGGGGAAATGAAGACACTGGTTTGCGGAAAGCAGATGGGCGGATAGAATTGTTGCGAGGAATTGCCGTAGGTGGGGATTGGGCTGTAGACGGAGGTGAATAGTTTGTTGGTTTGTGAAACTGGGGAAATCGGTGTTTAGGTTTGCTCTGACTGTCGGTCTTTTCATGAGTCGAGGTTGACTGCGATGTAAAGTTGGACGAGAAGCCGCTAGATTCCGACGCTTGGTGCTTCTTTTCTTTCTTGTCTTTCCTAGATCTACCCAAGGAGAACAAACTCGAGAACCCATTATTTTTCTTAGGCGCCAAGTCAAATGTATCTGGCATCGGAGGTGGCGATGTTGGAGAGTGTGAGGGGAAAAAAATGATTTTGCTTAGAGACTTGGAGCGGCGGTTGCACCGACCCTGCAGTCGTCTGGGGGTGATATTTTCGGTAGTAGGAAGCGTACTGCTTTTTGATGGCGGCGGCTCGTCAAAAAGTCCGTCAGGAGCGTTGGAGAGATTTGACAAAGATGCGCAAGAGTGCAAACCCTTTTGGAAATGAAGTTTAGAAGGAGGGATGGGGAGGGCGGGGGAGGAGGAATTTGCTGGTGTTATATAACTCTGGGGGTATGGCGATGCCGGTGCGGGAAAAATGAAATGTCTGGGATTTAAGTTTTCTCTGTTACATGTTGATTGTGGAGCGGCTGGTAGCGTAGAGTGGTGGAGGGATGAGGTTTGCAGGGTCTGTGAAATCAGCGTGGAGTCCGGGAGTCCACTGCTCGCATTGCGTTCGAGAGTCAAGTCGGTCGTGGAAATCCTGCTAGGCACCTTAGAGTCCGCAAGTGCTGATTCTCGGGTGGCTGTTTTTGGAGAAGGAAACTCTACATAAGACGACAGAAGCGCATGCTCGTCAGGCAGATGAATGGTGGTTGTCTTTATATCGCCCTTTTCCTGGGTAGTTTCAACAACTACAGGAGCCACAGTGTACGGAGCAAGCACATCAATGCTCAAGTCCATGGGTTTTATGGACGAGCTTTCTGATGACACGCTGGTGCTCCTGCTGGAGGCGCTATTTACGAGCGAAGGGGTTCCATCGCTTTCACTGGACGCATTTGTAGAATGAGACCCCCAACGTCCAAGAGTCTTGCGGTTGAAGCCACTCCGAACTCTGAGGTGCCCCGAATGGCCATTGCTAAAACTCGATGTCTCGTACAGATAGTCATCGTCGCAACTAGACAGTTAGGGAACATAAATCAATTGTTTTCTAGTAAAACTCTTACCAGGTGGAGAATATTTCTGTGATGTCTGTTTCTTCCAGAGCACACGAGGGCTTGCGCTGGCGACTCTGTGCTAAGAAGCGATCCATTGAAGGGGAGTCGATTGACTTTTGAACAAGACGAATGGCTGCGCCGACAGCTTGCAGTTGCAGAGGAGATGGTGGTGGACGTGTCGACTTCATCTTTTTGGCAAGTGGTAGTTCATTAAGCATTTAGATAGCTGGTTTCTTGGAAAACAGCAGAACGGTCCTAAAATCGAAATATTAAAGTCTTGAAAGTTGCAAATGGATATGGAAATGAAATGAAATTTAAAAGGAAAGCGAGTTGCACAAAAAGGGAGTAGGGGCCAGCGACCAAGTTGAAACAAACGAGCGTCTTCCAGAGAAGTTAAAAAAAGATTTTGTTTCTAAAAAGCTGTAACAAATATTTATGGGTTCAAGTTGAGATTCGTACATGGCTCATACAGGACGCGCTTGTGATAAATGTATGTAGCCGCAGGCAGAGTTCATGCGGCAGTACCGCGGGCAATCAATAGCAGAGCTAGCCCTGGCAACAGGCCATGAAATAGTTATCCTTCAACTTAAGGCCAACATTGAGTACTGCAAGTGCTAGCCGCATATGGCTACTCCTGAAGAAGCACGTTTGGTGAGCGTGAGCTAGCAGTAAATTTTCTCTACAACGACATCCGGGGTAGTCTTCCTCATGCAGAGACGTAAAATCACATGTAATAAACATCATTATTGTATGTATGCCAGTAAACTAGAGCAACAGGCCTCCCTGTACGTTGCCATGATCACGATCTCTAAATCCTGAAACCACTGAAGCTCGTATATGCGCCAGATGGAAATGCAAAATTTGGATGTTCTTTGTCAGTCTTCAGCGTTTTGTGAGACGCCAAGTTTGTAACTAGCGATGATTTCCTCACAATTACTTCACCGCGATGAAATAATCAATCACACGCTTACTTTGTACTAATCAAAACATACAAATAACGGAAGAAGAGAGCAAAGGAGGACTTCTATTGTTTGAATCTTTGACCTGTCTTGCACTGAGAGTTAGCCTTGAAACACTTTACAACTTTGGTGGTATCTACTATGCGAGTCCATCTTCACCGTCGGCAATTAGATTTTGAAAAAAGACCACAGCAGTTTACAAGTAGTAAATACATGAATATCCCGCTCAGCAGGCCTTAGCCGTGGCGAGTTATTCCATTTGAAGATTCCAGATCCCTCAGGTAACTTCAAAGTTCAAAGTTACTAGACCTTCCACGGCCCGCTGCGTACTGTGGAAGTGCAGCTGGAAGCGATTCCAATCTCAATGCATGATAGGGCACAGTATATACGCTGCATGCGTATCTGAAATGTCTTACTTCTCGTCTAAGCAGGCGCTTGAGTCTACTCCTTAAATAGAATTTTTTTTACCTCTATTTTTTCTATTTTAATTAAAGTCACGCAAGTTTCAAGCGGGCGCCATGGAGATGGTTCATCTATCAAACATTTTACCGTCAAGTTGAAAATCTACTTTTTTTTTTTTTGGTGGATGCTTCAAGTCTCAAGCTTGGATTAGATGTATGAATACGCTGCTTTCTAACTAGTACACGTTTTGCCCTTTTTGAACCAGGTTAACAGGCAAACAAATAAGTTGTGCCAGATCTCGAGGCACCATCATTTTGTAAAAGTATACATAGCTGCATAAATCTCTAGATTCAGACTACTGGGGCAACTAAAGAATTACAAATGGAGTTAATCTGAAACCTTCTTCCTGGTACATATCAATTCATGAAAATTAAAAGACAGTTCAACGTTGTTGTGCGACTTGGTTTAATACTTGAGCAGTGAATTCATATTGAAAGATTATATGAATATGAATCGAAAACATGAATGATGGTTTTGAAATCAGACAAAAACTCGAGTATGCTACTGCAGCTGCTACAGTTGCTGCGCAAGAAGCCCACTGGGAACTCCGATCATTGAGAGAGCTCATTGAGCACAATTGTGGATTCTATTCGAGAGCTAAACAAGACTCAGTGTTCATATGATAGGTTAAACTTCTAGCGATATCCTGGGTGGTCCATAGAACGCACAAAAGTCCATCATAAGCGCATTCCAAGTTCAAGTGCTGCCAAACGTTATCCGCGCCCTGTGATGGTCACTACGATGGAGTGGGGAGTGGGGTGGAGATAAAAGGATAGTCGATGAGAGCAGTTGATTAAACAAAAAATTGTATCCCGGTTAGATTGCCCTACGTCAACTGTTACCGTTCAATCTAGATGGTGGACTTGTGTTCCAAGCATACCCTCCACCTATTCTAGCGGTTGAAGTTTGTTCCTTTTGACCAGAACACGGTACGTCTTTTGGAACAGCTGATAGTCTGAGTTAGTACAAAGAAAAACAAACGTTGTGCTCATCCCTCTGTCCATGATAAACAGATATATCATCATCATCATCATCATCCCTCTGTCCATACTTCTCAGTGCTCTCTCCGCCTTTCCTTCGCTGCCACTGAACTTCGCGTGGCCTATTGCCGAAACCGCGTCTTCTCCCAACGGCGTGTATTTTACCGCCGCAAAAAGATTTCCTCTTTGGGAATTAAGGATTTCTCGCTGGCACGTGCAATTCGAATATTTCACCGTTTTCACTTCAATCAACGAGCGCGATGGAGGCTCCCGATGTGAATGAAGAGCTCTTGGAGCACTTGAGCTCGGTGGAGACCTCCAGAAGATACTTGAAAGCTTTATTGGAAATACTCTGATATGTTAGGAAAGGAAAACTATGTGAAAAGCCTGGGCCCTATAAACTGCGAGGGATCCAGACATCAGAGGATTGCGTGCTTTGACTGCCATCGCTCTCATCCGCCTTGTCCTCCCTTTTCTCAGCTCTTAGCGTCCAACACACGCAGCCGTGCAATCGAACGGAGTCGACGCTGGACGTCGTTCGTCGCGCAGCCTCGTGCGCTTGCGAACATTGGCGCTCTCGTCGCGCCGGCATGAGCTGCCAATTCGGAATAAAAAAAATTTTTGAGCTTAATTTAGTCCCACTCGATGCCCACATGCTGAAAAAAAAAAATAATTCGAAAACCGAATTCCAGCAAACATTTGAAATCAACATTTTATGGAGTTTTGGTATTTAACCTTCCTTTCTCCCCAGGAGATCTTGAGTTCGTTCGTTCCAGCTTTCAGGCCGTTTTTTTATATTCTTTGCTGATCCTTGAGATACCGCTCGCATACCAGCCTGTCTATATTTGCCAGTATCTCGACAAGTACTCATGGCTCGCTTTGGTCTCAGTTCTCTAGTCAAGCGAAAATCGCACGGAATTCTACGTGAGTTCCCTCTCACCGTAGTAGACGAAGACGAACCGCCTGTGGCTCCCTCGGCCTCAAGCTCTTCTGCCTACAGCACAGCAAACTCATCCATCTTTGACCGCCCAATTGAGGGAGAGAACTTGTCCGCTACCTCCTCTCTCGAAAACAACATGGACAACACGGTGGACCATGTGCCGCACCAGCCGCTGAATAGAAAGCCCTCATTCGAGTCCAGCGTAGATACTCTGGTCTTTGATGACTCGGTTTCCACCGTGAATACGCTGCTCCCTGGCACAGGCGCACTTGGTCAAGCAGGATCAGACAGCGCACAGCAACGGCAGTACACGGGCAATTACCGGGCGCTCCCCATATATTCTACCCGGTTCAAGTCAGGCGTTCAGGTCTTTGAATCCGACGTCGCCGCAAAAGTATCCCGCACTTTGGCAAGACAGCGCAAGCACAAGAATACAGGCGCCAAGGACATTACGCTCTCAGCGTCGGACGAAATCCCAATGCCTCCGGCGCTTTCGTGCCAAAGCCAAGCCTCCTACAACCCGTTCACGTCCAAGAAAACACCTTTCATGACCATCAATCGCCTGGGCAAGACTCTGCGCAACCCCGACATGGGCGACCAACCCAAGACCCTATTGGGCGACACGGTCATGCAGCACCAAATCGAGCTGGGGCTTGTGCACGGCGAGCGAACCACGGTGATGGAGGAGAGCCCGGCCAGCAAGCCATTCTGCCAGGTCTGGCAAACCGTCCTGTCTAACGACCGAATCAAATACACGCTGGAGTTCGACAACGCCCTGGACTACGCCCAGTCGACGGTGACCCTCCTCAATGACGGCCGCAACCGCGCCACCACCACCTCGTACGATGGCGTGCACATGCGGTGGGATGGTACCACCGGCATCGGCTCGCTCTTTGGGAGCGGTTACTTTGAGCTCCGTTTCTGCGACCCACAGGCCACCCAGGTTTCCCCGCAACACCAGGACCGCAGGCCACCTGTGGCGGTCTACCACAACGTGGGCGTCAAGACTCTGGCCGCCACCCGCAAGATCGGCGAGTTCGTGATATGGGAGCCTGGCTTTGAGTTTGCAGACATCATTGTCACAATGGGCTTGGTGCTGCGCGAGCAGGAGGAGCGCAAGGAGATCCAGGCCCATCGCATTGCACCAAACAAGCTTGCCAACTTTTAATGACTATCCGAATAAAAGTACCCGTTTTTCTGTTCCTGTTTCTTCTTTTTTTTTGTATTATTATTTATAAGCCTAATATAATCCTATTAATGATCTTCTTTTATTTTATTTCTTGACTAAGTTTAACGTGGCTCTAGCAGTGGTACGAAGTTACAACCAAGTGCTTCAAGTGGTCTGCTGGTGCTATGTTCACATCAGACAACGGGGAAATATGGCGAGATGTTACGCTGCTTCTGAAGCCGTTTCTTGCGCATCTCAATAAGACGCTTATGCTTGTTCAGAATATTGATAATCTCCGGCTGCCCGTTCGGCTGCTGTTCTTCAAACTTGAGCAACGCTTCCAGGCCCTCGGAAGCCTCCTTCCAAGTGATCTTGCGCACCGGCTCGCCTTCCTCGTCCGTCTCGGCATCTCGGTCGGCGATAAACTGTGAAGCGATTTGCTCCAAAATGTCATCATTGCAATCCACAACCTCTTCCTCCTCGGGTGTCAAAAACAGCTTGAACGGCATCGAGTGCTCGGACGCGAACCGCCCAGCCAAAAGCTGCACTTCTTCAATCAAACTGGCAAGTGTTTCACCGTCTTCACCAATAACACCATTGCGATCAAGTGAATCGGCACTACTTGGCGCCGTGTTGGCCAATTGAAGGCTCGGGCTGTTCACGGAACCTCCATTTGAAGAGTTTAGGGTGTCAGGGTTCAGCAGCATCTGTTGCGAATTCGCGCGATGTGGTGGAGGAGTGCCAGGTGGATATTGATTCAAATCATGTCCGAGCGAATGAGCAAACGAGTGCTGGGAAGGCAGCGATAAGGGGTGCTGACCCTGTTGTTGTTGTTGCTGCTGCTCTTGGCCCTGTGGTCCTAAAATTGAAACCTGGTTGGGCAATTGCGAAGGAAGTCCTCGCTGCTGTGACGTCGGTGTTGAACTTTCGCCTTCATCATCTTCTTCGTTTGGCCGGCCTTGCGCAACAGGATCCCGCACCACTGGTTTGAACACTTCCGACTTCTTAAACGCTTGTTGGATCATGGCAGGTTTGACATCATGAGCCCATGCGCCCGTCAGCCACCGCAAGGCTCGAAGAACATTCATCTTCTTCATGGGATCTTGGAAAAGCTCATAATGAAATATGGAAAACTGTAGAAGTGATCTTCGATAAAACGTTTTGAGAATTTGGGTGATGCCATGCTCGTAGGGATTGTATTTTCCGGTCGACACAGAAGGTAGCCATTGAATGGTCGTGTTTGTAAATCCTTTGGTAGCTCGAATATTAGCTACTGCGGTTAAATGTGGGTTGAAGCGATCCAACAATAAAAGAACATTACGACCCGCCATTCGCTGGTCGAACCACAGAAGCCACTCCTCCATAATTGCCGTCGTCATCCATGCAATACCATTGTGTTTCCATTCAAAGTCAAGAGCCTTGACAGCCACATTTGCATTCTGGAAAGCGCGGGGAAACTTGGAATATCCCACCACCCAGAGAGGTAGTCGCTCCTCTCCAGTCGCATTACAGCACAGAGTGGCGGTTATGCGTGCCTTGTACCGCTTGATTTCCCGCACCTCCTCGATCTCTGGGGGTTTACTAGGAATCATTTTCCAAAGCAGTGCAATCTCGTCAAGGCAAAATACGTCCTTTTGCGCGTAGTTCTTGGTCACCTCGTGGATGACCGCCACGCTCTGCGTAAGCCCACTTTCGCTGTGAGAGCCCAGCAACTTGATGGAGTGGCGTTTCTTGAACCCGTCTAGCCAGCCATTGGAGAACTCGGGTTGCTGGACGTTCGCATACTCCGGAATCCGAACCCACAGCTGGGCCGCGACGCGTTTCAGCATCTCGCCAGTAATGGGCACGTTTTCCTGCTCCTTTCGCTGCACCCATTCGAATAGCGCTGTGTCAAGCAATGGGTACTTGATGGGGCGCTGCTTCTTTTTGCCATCGGCGCGCGAAACAAGGCTGTCGAGATGCTTGTATTTGTGAGAGAGGATGCTTGATACCGTGGACTGCGGAAGCTTGACCTGGTACTTTTCCTGGAACCAGACAATCAATTCTCGCTGTGAGGGGCGTACAGGAGAGCTCGCGTAGTATTCGCGCAGCGCCTTCTTTTCTGCCAGCGTGATGCTGTGTCGTAATACTGGAGGCATGTTCACTATAGAGGCGTCGCGATATTGTTATAAATTGAGGAGGAGCAAGAAAGCAAGGG
Organism: Geotrichum fermentans; assembly: GCA_030564905.1. Classification (NCBI taxonomy): domain Eukaryota; kingdom Fungi; phylum Ascomycota; class Dipodascomycetes; order Dipodascales; family Dipodascaceae; genus Geotrichum; species Geotrichum fermentans. Next base: position 33,588 of record JAJMAG010000028.1, on the reverse strand, counting down.
AACATCACAATAAACCAGCGAATTATGAATGAGCACGAGTGTCTGGGTATAAAATATTTTACCTCTGAGTAAAACTGAGTCCAGCTTATCTTTTACTGCGGAGGCGTCGGGAATAGTAATATATCCTTTCATTCCCAGAAATATCATACCAATCGCCATATGCCAAGCGTTTATACATTGAAAATACACTAAAAATACACCAAAAAAATCTATAGCAAAAAATTAAATAAAAATCGTAGGAAAATCGTAATAAAATCATGAAAGGCGACAAAAGTCGATAGAACTGCTACAGCGGTTAAACAGTAGCCGTAGTGCGAGTAGAGCTCAGAGTACTGTTGACGTAGTGGCTGTAAGAAGTACTGAAGGTGGGCAAAGTATAAGAAGAAAAGGACGAAAGATATCCATTTGAACTGACAGGAAACGTGGTCTCTGAAGATGCGGGAGTAGCTGTAGAACTTTCAACAGCTGTTGTCGAGAATGCGCTGGAAAGCCTGGACAAGGTACCAGTGGTGGAGGTTGTAAGGTTTGTTTCAGATGTCGTGGTGATCGCTGAGATGGTGGTTGCTTCAGTATGTGCTGTCTCCGTTGCAAGTGCAAGTGTATCGAACTCTTCGGTGATATTGGCAGCAGTGCCAGTCAACGAGGCCGGAATAGTAGTGACGACCTCGATACTCGGAGTGACAACGCCTGAAGCAATAGAAGTGATGTTGTGACCTTCCCATGTGATGGTGGATAAAGGTGCAGTTGTATTTGCACCTTCAAAGGAAATTGCTTTACTAGATGTGTTTAAACCGGAAACATTAGTTGTAATAGCAGCGCGTAGTGAAGTAGTAAGAGAAGCTGACGTGATGTTTGCAGTGATAGCGGATAAAGGCGCGGTTGTGTTTGTACCTTTGAAGATAATTGCTCTACTGGAGGTGTTTGAACTGGAAATATTAGTTGTAATCGCCGCAAGTACTGAAGTAGTAGGAGTTGACTTAATGTCTGAAGAGTTGTAGCTGCTAGTCTCAATCGCGCTATTCGAAGCGTTTGAGTAGAAAATGTTAGTTATAACAGCATTTGTTGAAGCTGAAGTAAAAGCGCTCAGAGTGAGGTTACTTGTAACCGTGGGAGTAGCAAGGTCGAAGGTCGAGATGTTATTTGTCGTGTATAACACAATGGTTGATCCAGCGTTAGCTAAAAAGGTTTCAGTCTCAACAGCTCCATTCGATGTGACCGTTTTCAGAACCGTTGTCAAATTGAGTGAGGTGATCGTAGGAGTGACCGTTCGTGTCAATTCCTGGATTTTACCTGAGACCGTGGTGAGAACCACAACACCCTCTAAGCTAACTGTTGTAGTAGCATTTAGCGAAGAGTTTGAAATGGGGAATGGCTGCGAGTCGGTTGGCAAAAGAGTGGTATATAGCGTCTTGGTAGAATCAGTCTCAACTAAATACGTCTTTGTGACGACAGTCCCATTTGAAGTGACGGTTTTTTTGAGCGTATGGTAAAGAATTTCGGTGCTTTCAGGAATGGCAGTGATTGTCTTGGGTGCTCTCTGAACTGTTCGTGTAATAACAACGCCGTCTCGAGTTATAAACGTAGTGATATCAACTGACTTGGAAGAAGAGAGGGAAGTGGAAGGATTGAGGAGAAGAGTCCGTACCTCGGTAGAGTTTTCTTCCACAACATAAGTAGAAGTCACCAATTTACCGTTAACAGTAGTTGTTTTGGTAACTGTGTGATGCTTGACTTCAGTGAGAGTCGGAGTTACCACAGAAGTAAGTATCTTCGCTGCAGGGGTGATGGTTCGGGTCTGGACAACGCCGTTTCGTGTAAGGGTTGTGACATCATATTTGCTGGAGCTATTAGTGCTCTGAGTAGTCGTTTTAGTAGAAGTAGACTCTTTAGTAGTCACATAAGTCTTGGTAACCAGTTGACCATCGGAAGTGACGGTGGCAGTAAAGGTTTGGATGTGTGTCAGAATCTGTATGAATGTAGTTTCCTCGTCAGCAGTAATCGTCTGAGTGGTCGCAGTCCCATTGATAGTCAGTGTGATGGCTTTGCAAACAGTGCATGGAGTGGTGGCAGAAGAGATTTCCACAGGAGATGAACTATTGGTAGCAGATTTAGTCGAGTTAGTTTTAATTGAAGGGCTCCGAGAAGTTAGCAAGGTAGAGGCACTAGTATATTTAGCAGTCGAAATTGATGAAATTGGGCTGCTTCTAGTTGAGGTGCCAATAGAACTCATCACGTTAGAAGCACTATTAGAAGAGAATTCAGCGATCGGCTTTGCTGAAATTGAGCTGCTTTTGATTGATGTGCCAAGAGAAGTTGCCGTGGTTGAGGCAATATCAGAAGATTCAGTTCCAATTGATGTGCCTAGAGAGCTTACCACTGTGGAGGCACTACTAATAGAAGATTCAGCGATTGGCTTTGTTGAAACTGAGCTGCTTTTAGTTGATGTGCCCTTATATGTTGCAACGGTCGAGGCAATATTGGAAGATTCAGTATTTGATTCAGTTCCAATTGATGTTCTTGGAGAAGTTACCACAGTGGGGGCACTACTAGTAGAAGATTCAGCCGACTTTTTTCCAATTGAGCTGCTTTTGATTGATGTGCCAAGAGAAGTTATCTTGGTAGAGGCACTACTAATCGAAGGTACAATAATCGACCTTGTTGGAAACGGCGTGCTGTTGGCTTCTTTGGCCGATGAGAAAGATGTAGCTGTAGGTTTAGAAGTAGTTGTAGCGGCCTCGAAGGAAGCCTGCGTAGAGTGCGTTACTGCATCAGTTCCATGCAGAGTATATGTATAGAGAGTTGAAGTTGAGTCCCCGCTAACAACCCAGGTCTCGGTGATAATCTCCGAAGAGCAGGTAACAGTAGTTACAAGCGTTGTATCTGAAGTTACTTGTGTACTGGACCTTTTCGAAGAGACTCCCGGGGTATAAGTCTCGTAGACAACGACCGTACTCTTAACGGTCAAAGTTTCAGAAATACCATGATAGTCATCATCACCCTCGTCGTCATCAGCGAGCCCTTCAGTTGATGTGGGAATGATTGTAGATGACTCGGGAAAAATGGAGGTTAGACTTGTTTGAGGTTTAATCGATGTAACAGGCGGTGGTTCATTATTTGTTATTGTGGGGTTTGAATATGCAAAGGGAGAAGCTACTTGAGTAGACTTTGATCTGGAAGTAGCTTCTAAGGTCGAAAGCGTCTGAACCTGGGCAGTTTTGGTCGTTGATTCGCTTTCAAAAAGCGTGACAGTATTCGCCGAGCCACCGCCTACATTGACGACTGGATAAACAAGGTCGGAAGTTGATGAAGACAAGATGGGAGAGGCGCTGGGATGGCAGTAATCTTCCTGACCCTCTACCGTCACTGTTACTGTAACATGCCATGGATCTACCCAAGGCACAGATGGGTTATTGTGAACGATTGCATAAACAGTGTTGTCATCTTCAGAAGATGTGACTGGGACTGGAACAGGCACAGCTCCGGTACTTCGTATTAAAGAAAAGTACGCCAGGACCAAAGGCCTGATCGCAGCAGGTTTGAGTAGCATGACAGGTAAAGTTGGACCAAATCGAAAGAAGGCACACCAAAAAGATCAAAAGCGAAACTGAGCTTGAAAACGTTAGGTCAATGTTCTATATATCTCAATCAGACTTCACTTACTCAACTGTCGTTCAAGGAAAGTTGCAAGATAATGAATGAGCTGTATGGTCAAAATGTCTAAGTAGCGAGAACGTAGGGACGAGACTTTACTGTAACGTTCAAGTCTGAACAGGAATCTATTTGACTTATATACTCGGAATAATGATAATACGATCTCAAGTACTCATGGTCGCCATATGAGCCATGCAAAAAAATTTACATCTATGATGATGCTGTATGATATACTTCTGCATTGCCTTGCACAAGTCGTTGATGAGCGATGGCGGGTTGGATCTGTCGCTCAGTAAACTAGTGCAAAGGCTGTAATATTTTGGCCCACAACTCATTGACATGAAAAGAAATCAAGAATTCATCTCTGGTTGACATTTAGACTAAAACATGCGGTTGTAGTTGCGAAAATAGTTGCACTTGAAGAAGGTTCCTGCGCATTGAAAATCGCATGGCTGGGTTAAGGGACCTCCGGCTGGGGCTCGGTCAACTTTAAAAGCTTGCAGAAAGAGCTCGAGGACTGTTTACAAATGCAACAATCCACTCTTCCCTGAACGCACGAGCACATAGCGTCAGGATTAAATGAAAAAGGTTTCTCAACGCATTGGCAGTTCCGCATCTTCGAGCAGCACAATGTGCATGACACAAGTTGCGCATTTAACAATAGCCTTGTTAAGGAGGAAATGTCATTGATTGCACAAGTAAAGCTTACTAGTAGAGTGAAATAAGGTGGCTGGTACGTAGTGGGTTGAAATTCAAGAGACGTAAATTAATTTTCCCTCGAGAAACGCGTAGTGGTACGCGGTCAGAAATAACTAGGTACAGTCAAGGCTCCGGATACCAGAGGACGCCTAATAGTAATCACTGGTATAACTGACGTACTCTGAAGATGTTTATGTTTACAAAGCTAGCAACATCGAATAGTCTTGAAATTAATTTATACAGAGTTGTGTTCTACTGTAATTAGTACCAACTAACAGCATTTTGAGCGTTGCCTCATACTATACGAATGCGATACAAGCAGCTATTACTACTGTGCTCTGCACCCATAAGTTCATACAGTCATCAACAGCACAGAGTTCTGTGAACATCATTTGATAATCCTTTTGGCACTCATATGATTCAAAAAGTTGAAAATTCGCGTGGTAGGCCAAACTCTCGAGCGCCAGGGCGGATCCAAAATACCCCTGGGCCCCATACGATGCCCATTCCCATTTGGGAAAATTGTATACAAGCCACTCGAGTCAAATTTCTAGGATCCACGCACGGTGAATAAAAGCAATAATCGGTCACCCCAGCAGATAAAAATAGGAACTGGCTTTTGTTGAAGAATTAACCTAGCCTATCGGTACCTGGATTGCCTTCTTTGTTGTAGAGATTAGGTGCTACAAGGTGAGAAGTCGCAGGAACCGCGGGGTCTTTCAGCTTCGAAGGAATCAGTGGGCCTGAGAGTTGTTCCAACACATGTGTGATTAATTTGATTCATCTAATTCAAGTTTAGCATAGACATACGAAAGCTTGTACAGCCAGCCTTGCATAGGTTAGAACGAAGAGCATTGACGTTTGGCATGCGTGTCACAGAAAAGAGATCTTCAATGTGCAGACGTAAAGAACCCTCCCACTCGATCGGTGGCAAGCCCATTGTTATTGATGCGAATCCAGCAGTCAATTGATATTTAAATTACTTTGAACAGCGCTCTTCTTCGGTGGGTCCGCGGTGGTCGGACAGGATGGAACATGGATATCTGCAGCTGTCATCACCGGCTAACCCACTCCCAATCCAGCGGCTCCACAAGGTTAAACTTCACATGTTGCTAAATCTGGAGGCTTCAAACTTTGAGTAGAATACTGATTTTGCTGGAAACTCCAAAATTATAGTGAAATATCGTGACAGCTATCTATTGATACCAATCATGGTAGAATATGTATTTCGTTTCAGAATTGCAAAGTGAGATGGTGTGTTTGGTTGTGCACTTTAGCGGATGACGCGTCCAAACGCACATCAAGAGAGTGCAATATTTGTCTATACGCTCACTCCTTTGAATAGTATTCATAAATGTTTATACGCGCCGGCATGGGTAAGTTTCGCGTTTACAAATGAAGCGACGCTCAGAGCTTTAACTCGGTGCAGTACTATTCTACCCCGATCAATCATTTGTCTGGGAGTATTAGCCCGCGCCGGCTTGCACAATTGATAATTCGCCCAAAATATGAATTCACGTATCGCTAGAACGACCATGGTAAACTCCAAGTCTTCTAATGTCCGTAAGGATTACATTGAAATAATGACTGTTGTCTTTCTGAATTGTGAGAATCTGCATCACTTACGACTGTATTCTACATTGTAGAGGGCTGCTGGGGCTTTTCGGCTTATGGTTTAAAATTATTTACCACAAGAAATCAAACAGAAAACAGTTGATCAAATGGGGTTAGGGTATAACACACCTACTCCCCTCCAATGCCATCTCAGCACCCCCAACGATGCGTAGCTGGCAAACACTCAATATCAACCTGGATAAAGCACAATGTTAGTACTGGCAATTGGCGATTTACACATACCAGACCGCGCAAGCGTATGTATAATTGAATTGGTTTTATAATGTTGCCCTCTTTCCTTACGACTAACATTTATATTAGGAACTTCCAGAGAAAGTATGATTCAAGTTATACAACTGCAATTCCTTTACTGACCTGCTCTTCTTGGCTTGTAGTTTCGAAAGCTCTTGAGCCCTGGTAAAATTGGCCAAGTTTTATCTTTAGGAAACATTACAGACCGACCTACGACGAAATTTCTAGAGAGCCTGTCGCAAGATTACCAAGCTGTCAAGGGCCAATATGACGAAGACACAACGCTCCCTCTAAGTAAAGTGGTAACACACGGGTCTCTGCGTATTGGCTTCAACTCTGGACATACAATTGTGCCTAATAGCGACCCCGATGCTTTGCTGATAGCTGCTCGCCAACTTGACGTCGATATTCTCGTCTGGGGCGGTACCCACCGGGTCGAGGCTTATCAACTAGAGGGCAAGTTTTTCGTCAACCCTGGCAGTGCGACTGGTGCTTTTTACAGCGGATGGCCTGACATTGAGGACCTAGAAGAAGATGTAAAGGAGGGCTCGACTGAAAACGGCGGTGCTGAAAATGGGGCAAAGAAAGATGCTGATGCAATTGAGGAACCCAGAGATCCTGTTCCAAGCTTTTGCCTATTAGACATTCAAGGAACCGTTTGTGTTTTATATATCTACTCCTATGTGGATGGCGAAGTCAAAGTGGACAAGATCAGCTACAGAAAAGAATGAATACGTTAACTTCCGTCTCTCTTATACATTTATTATTATTCTCTTCGTGCCATGATAATTGTGCTTAATATCTGCTATATATATTCCTTTTCAATTGTTCTGTCTTCAAATTCCTAAAGGCCTCTCGTTTCATCTCCAGGTTTACTCCAGCATTGAAGCCCTGCTTCGCGAACTTTTTGATGCCCTAAAGTCACATGACCACAACCAGAAATATAAAGAGAAAAAAATTCACCGAAAATTTTCTTTCAAGCTCTTCACTCGAAAACGGATCCAGCAGACATTTGTTTTGCCTGGCCTTGACTCTTTTGTAAAAAATATTCAATGGTATGTTTACTCTTTTGATGATTTTCGACTTTTCAATGATGACTTGAGTGCATTTGGCTCGAGATCCTTTAAGCGGTTTCCGTTTTTAGGGTCGGTGTGGAAAAATACTCGCTACCTTAACAATCTTTGTCTGAAAAGGTTTAATGATACTTCTGTATTCTTGATTTCCGAACCAAGTTCTAACTTGTATAGATGACCGTGTAGTTTCTCGTTTATTGAATTCAGCACATTTTGTTTATTCTTCATGGTAAGATATTTCATTACTCTTCTACTTCTCAATGATGACTTGAGTGCATTTGGCTCGAGATCCTCTAAGCGGTTTCCGTTTCTAGGGTCGGTGTGGAAAAATACTCGCTACCTTAACAATCTTTGTCTGAAGATTTCAGTGATTATACAATTTCATTTTGTGATTGCGGATTGAAACTAACTTATCAAGTATAATCAGCTCTGATAGTTCGAAGCCATTAACCTCGTATGCCGTAAGAGTAAGTTGACACATTTTTTCTTGCTATTTGAATGATGACTTGAGTGCATTTGGCTCGAGATCTCTTGAGCGGTTTCCGTTCTCGAGGTCGGTGTGGAAAAATACTCGCTACCTTAACAATCTTTGTCTGAAGTGAATTCATTTTCTGTTCCTTGACAACTTGTTTGAGAAAAAGTTCTAACGAGAAATAGTATTTAATCGGGTCTCTCTGATCGCAGTGCCAATTTTATCTGCCGTAGTAGCACTATGTACACGTAAATGCAAATGAAGAAACAATTCAATAAATCAAAGACAATGGATATGAAGCACTAGCTATTCTGATGTGCTTTATATGCGCATTAATCCAACTTAGTTTGCAGCAACGTTCAAATGTTCAAGTTATCGTAAAGGGGACCTAATATAACTTAAGCGGACAAATAGGTTTTTCCGAGTTCATGCCAATTTTGGCCGGAAGACATGAAGAATTCACTTGAATATTGCTTAAGCAAATACGGTACACTGTTTGTAGTGCGTGTGGGTTCAAGAGAGTCGCACATATTTCACCAACCAATAAAGGTTAACTGGACATGATGATGCTACTGCTGAATTATAAACCTCAGGCGCAATCGCGAGCTATAAAAGATTTAAAATTTGAACATTTCCTAGCCTCAAATGCTATCGAAACCATCACTTGAACTTACTAGACCATTTGAGATCAGTGCCTAAACCTCTATGCGTGGCGCTCGATAGATCTAAGAGCTTTGATGAGAGTAGCAACAATATCACCCTAGGCTATCACCGTCCTTACAGGGCCCATGGTCCTTTTTTATTTTTTGAGATAACATTTGAATGTTGCGATGCTCTTGGCCAATGCTAGTACTGCTCTCTCTTTATTACAGCCAAGAAACCTGAAAGTACCAAAGAAAGTGAGATGAATAATTTCTTGAACTTTCCTTTCAAAGGCAGACTAATATGTGAAACTGTTGCGAATCATGGATGGGTAGCGGAAGATAAGTTTAATATCAACAAGTCGCTCTTCGTTGATCCAATCTAATATGCGGTACTATCTAGCACCACTAGTTAGCAATAACCGTTGTACCGAGACCAACGTGATGCATGTGAAAACGTTTACAGGTAAACGTGCAAACATTGAATGGCATGAAAGTAGCTGCTAACACCAGCAAATAATAGTAATACAAAGAAGTCAACTGTTCTACACATGTCACGTTAATTGAGTTTACACGCTACGGGATGATGGGTGTGTGGTGTCTCCATACAGAGCTCAATGAGTGCTCTGAACATCATCGTGTTGTTGCCAAACCGTGGCGATTACCTGGACCGCAGTGGGTCAAGTTTTGAGCAAGAAACATCCTTGAAGATAATAGACCAAAGGTGAGTGTGAGAAGAAGCTTAAGTTCGGCGCATGAAATTAAACCTCCGCCTTTTCTTTCAACTTGGGCACGATAATTCAACCCCCCGCGTCATAACCGTACAACCACCCCAAACATACGACTGTCGCAATAAACATTTGAAGTATGCAACGAAACTACTGCTAGTCGTGTTTCTCATTCTGGGTTTACTCCTGCCGCTGTGCTCGTTAAGTTTGTTGTGATTTCTGGTTACTGATCGGCGTTTGGAGTACTAGTTTGCGATCCAGTAAATTTAGAGTTCATTTCATTTTCACGTACCTTCTCACCAACAAGATCCTCCTAACCTTCTACCCAACCCCCATCACCACCTCTTCTCAAATGATACCTCCAGACAGTTTAGAGGTACCTCTAATCAAGCTTATTATCATAGGTAAGTAACTTGCATTCTGTTCTTACATCAACTTCAGATTCAGCGCTAACAGTTTGAAGGTTCCCCGGGCGTTGGGAAATCAGCGCTTTTGTTGAGATATTGCAATGACACCTTTGAAGAAGGAGACACAACGACGATAGGTGGGTGAACAGATTTGTCTTGGGGAAAGACCTTGCTGACCTAGCTTTTTTGTCTAGGCGTTGATTTGAAGATCAAGACACTGCAGGTTCATGGGAAACAGTACAAGCTCCGCATTTGGGTAAGTCTGTTCAACTTTTACACCTTTGTTTTCTAACAAAATATACACAGGACACAGCAGGTCAAGAGCGGTATCGCACAATCACGAACTCATATTACCGAGGTGCTCATGGGATATTCATAGTATACGATGTTTGCCGGCAAGAAACATTTGATGCATTACCGCGATGGATTGAAGAAACTGAGCATCACTGCAACGACCGAGATCAGCCTGTAGTGCGATATATCGTCGGTAACAAAATTGATGAAAAGGACTTACGAGTTGTTTCTACGCAGACTGCTTTGGACTTCATTGAACCAATGACGCCGCCTTTAGAGAACGACACCCCTGATGTTCCCACCAAGCCCCGGACAAATCCGTACTTTGAGGAGTTTAAAGCTCCTCGCCCCTCAAGCTCCAAGGCTACTTCCAACAGTGCACATATTGATGGATATTTTGAAGTCAGCGCTAAAAGCACGGATGGCGTTCGGAACATGTTTGTGAGCATGGTTGAGCAGATCATTGAAAGTGGTGCGCTGGATCCACCCCTGATGAAATCTGTCTCAAGACTCGGTGATTACTCTACGTGGTCCATGCCGTCCATACCATCACCAATCGATTTGTCAAAGCCATTAATCAATACTGCCAGCAAATGCTACGCATCTTCTTGTTAACTTAACGAAATAGTTTTATTTAGATTGTTTTCCCTGAGCTATAATTTTTTTGTTGTATTTTCGATTGATAATTATTTATACTTCTGACCCACGGGCCATGTTGACTTCACTCCTATCATCCAGCTCTCTTACACGCCCAATCATCCGTTGTACATTCTACATTATTCAGGCGATATGGAAATAGGGGCTGGACATATTGCCTGGAGTAATCCACGTACTGATATTGAAGCTTCCGTTCCATCGGTTTACATCGAAAGCAAAGTCATTCAAACCACTTCACTCCGTTTTGACTACAGAAAAAGTTCGTAGCAAGACTTGATATTTTCTATATTGTATTCCTTTTATTTCTATCATCATAACTCATCGTTTCTTGGTTGAGAATCCTCTAAAATACTTGTCACGGAATTCCTCACTCGAGATTCCCTTTACACTATTAGCCTCACCCTGTTGGCCATACGGCCGTCTCGTATATGCAAGAAGGCGCCGTGACCATTTGTTAAAATCCTGCAGGTCGCAAGATGTTAGTTCCAAATCAGGGTGCAACGGAATATGATGCTCTTGAAATTCAGCGTTAGCCGTTGGCATCCAGAAGCAGAGTCTACCACCAGGGGTTAAATGAGAAGATGCAAAAGCAAGGAGATCGTCCAAGAGAGCGTTAAACTCATAGGGCTTTTTTGGCTGAATATAGTCTCGGCGAAGATGTGCAGGCATGCCGTCTATGATGACATTCTCCTTGCCAGCAAACTTCTCTTCGTCCTTGGACCCTAGGACTTTTAAGCCTTCGCGGACACCGTATGGAGGGTCGCAGACAATGGCATCAAACATGAAGTCACCGCGGAAAGCATTATGAGTAAAATCCATGGTTAACACATCCATGTATTTGTTTGTAAGACCATACTGCTTGAAGTTTGCGTCAATGTTGCACTGACTGCTCTTACCTTTGAGCATTCGGACATCGATATCAGATCCAACCGTTAATGCACCCAGCAAGCTTCCAGCAACGAGGAAACTACCAGTTCCAGCAAAAGGGTCATACATGACTTTTCCTGGTGTAATCTGAGCAACGTTGCAAGAGACCAACGCTAGTTCAGCATCAAACGACGTAGTTCCAATGTACCTTCTCTTCTTAAGGTCAAGCACATCCGCCCAGTGTCTATATGACTCAGTGACTAGTCTCCCAAACCACATCTTCCGGGGCTCGGGCTCAGGCTTCTGACCGACGACATTATATTGTTCCAAGATGGTGAATACTTCATTTGGCTTTTTCATACGAATCGGACCTGGTAAATTCATGAATGCGAAACTTTCAATCATTTTGATAATGAACTCCTTGCTTCTTCCACCTTGATAGCTGTAGATGTCAAACTTGAAACTAACGTTCTTGTCGTCAAAGCGAGACCATTGCGATTCGCACTTCTTCGTTCCCTCGTGAAGGTCCTGCAATGTGGTACCTTCCGCGTATAGTTCGTACACTGCTTTGCACAAAATCGAACGTTCGACCAATGTCTTAGCTTCATCACAACTGTTGAGGTCGACAATCAAAAAAGGGGACTACTGAGTGTGGAAGTTAGCGGGGCTGACCGATACCCTACTCGATCTCGCTCAAATCATACCTCTGGAGAATATTCGCTTAGGTCAAGAGAAATCTTGTAGAGATCTGCCAGAGCTAGCAACTCTGTGCAGCGAAACTCTTCGTGAAATTGCGCCAGTAAAATCAGAAATCTCATTCTTGGTCGGACTGTCTGTACAGGCTCTTCCCTGGATACCTTGATCTTCAATTTTCATCAAGGCGCCTTGGATATTTCTACACAAATTTTTTTTTTCGCTTCTTCCCATTTCGACATGGACACGTCGTCATGACAACGCGAGCCCTTACCCATTCATTGCTATTTTTTTTCGCTCCCTTTATTTAAAAGTTGTCGCTACTTCCCTCTCCATTCTTCTTCCCACCTCAAACTTCTGGTGATCTTGACATTCATATTCTTTGATTTTATTCCCTGATAATATTTCTTTTATTTTCTACACGGTGATCATCAAATTTCTGGCGACAACTTTGCTAAGCAGTCTAGCTAACCCAGAAAACTTCGACATCTGACCTGTTAGCTGAATAAATTTGGATATTCTATCAATTTATTAACTGACAAGAATCTCCGTGCCCACTTGAAGAGAGAGAACCTCGACAGTTAGGATAATATATATTTCATATATAACAGTTAATTGAAAACAGGTCTCTTCGGGTTTATCCAAACAGGCGAACTTGAACACGTTTTCGATCAAAATGTCCACTTTTGACGATGAATATGAGTTCTTTGCTGACATCTAGTAATGTTCCCCCATTCTCCCCCATGTGTTTACAAGTCCCTCCTTTTTTTTAGAATACATAACTAATACTTATCTCTATATAGCGGCGGAGAATCCAGCAACTCCGAAGTGAAGAAGGAGCCAGAAGCTGCAGCTGCGGTTCCTCCTCCTCCTCCACCTCCTCCAAACGACCCTGCTCCTCCTAGCTCGGACCCTCGCATTAAATCCGAGTCATCCAGCGTTGTCCCCAATACTGGGTTTGATAACCAGAGTCAGAGCAATGTCGACAACAACACCAACACCAACGCCAATGCCAACGCCAACAACAACAATAACAATTTCATGCCATTCCAGGGAAATGGTGGGAACATGGGTGGCGCTCCGCCCAATATGCCGGGGTTTCCTGGAAACCCTCAGCAGATGGGTCAAATGAACCAGATGCAACAGGGCGGAATTCCTAACTACGGCAATTTCATGCCTAATCAGAACCAAAACCAGAATCAGAATCAGAATCGTATGGGCAATAATTACGTACGTCCTGATCCAAGCACCCTGCCTGGCAGTGCCACCAATACCGGAAATATTTACATCCCTCCTAAAGACGAGGGAAAAATGTTTGTAGGAGGTCTGAACTGGGAAACCACTGATGAATCGCTCAAGAATTATTTTTCGCAATTTGGCGAAGTTTTGGACTGTACTGTCATGCGTGACAATGTTACAGGCAGGTCAAGAGGTTTTGGTTTCTTGACATTTGCAGAGGCTAAGAGTGTCACTGCCGTTCTTGCCAAGGAACATTTTTTGGATGGAAAAATTGTAAGTTGTTTTAGATTGTTTTGCATTATTCGTGCTAACCGTTCCAGATTGATCCCAAAAGAGCAATTCCTCGTGAAGAGCAAGACAAGACTGCAAAGATCTTTGTTGGTGGTGTTGGCTTGGATGTTACTGAGGAAGACTTCAACTCATTTTTTGCTCAGTATGGTGTCGTCATCGATGCCCAATTGATGATTGATAAGGATACTGGACGTCCTCGTGGTTTTGGTTTCATTACCTTTGATAGCGATCAAGCCGTTGAAAGAATTGTTAATGAGCCCTTTTTAATTTTAAAAGATAAGCAAATTGAAGTAAAGCGTGCTGAACCCAGAGCCAAGGATTCCAACAATGATGGCGATGGAAACCGATTCAACAACAATAGAAACTTTGGCTACAATAACCATAATAACAACGGTGGATATGGAAAAAATCAAAATAACATGAATGGTATGAACCCCATGTTGATGGCACAATACTATCAAAGATGGCAGGCTTACATGGCCCAAATGCAGCAGTACATGATGGCTCAAGGTGCCAATCCCCAGCAGATGCAGCAGCAAATGCAACAGCAGATGCAACAGATGGGAGGAATGGGCATGGGAATGGGTGGCCCTGGAGGTCCTGGAGGCCCAGGAGGTGCCAATTGGCCTGGTGCTCCTCCCACGGGTCCTGGATCCGAATCTGGGGAGAATTCTGGTAACACCGAAGGATCTGCTGAACCTGGTGGAAAGGGAGATGGTGAAAATGATGGATCCGGCCCTGATAACCAGAATAACATGAACGCCGGCGGTCAAGGAGGAAACTACTACAACAATGGCTACAACAACAATGGAGGACGCGGAGGATACAACAACTACAACAATAGGGGATATGACCGTTACAATAACAACAATAACTACAATAACAATAGTCAAGGCTATAATGAAAACAATTATGGCGGAAATGGTGGTACCTCTAATCAGGATGCGTCTGTCATTACTTTGGTTCAAGGTGAAGGAGAGGGTGGCGACCAGCAAGATGATGATTACAATAATGATGAAAACTACCGGGATGGGCGTGACAGCGACGCTTCTGATGGTTCTCAGGATAGCGCACGAGACGGATCTCGCTCTCGTCGTAGCGAGTACCGCTACCGTGATAGGGACAGTCGTTCCCACTACAAGAACTCTTTGGGCGATCGCATCAAAGAGAAGGGAGATGGAAACGGCCGCAGAGGACACCGTGATAAGGACGGCGGTAGCAAAAATCGACGCAGTAGTCGCGATCGTGGCCGCTATGGTGGCAGTGGCGGCAATGGCGGCGCCCCTGGTGGTGGCCGCCACAGAAGTCGCCGTCACTCTGATGATCGCCGCGGAGGCAGCGAAGACCCGAAAGGCGGAAGCAGAAACCGGTCCCGCTCGCCTCCTTTGAATGCCCCTACAGGCCCTCGTTCTTCAGGTTCCGGTTCGCGCTCTAAGAACTATTCTCGCAGATTCAAGTCTGGCGGTGGTGGTGGAAATGGTAACGGCGGTAATGGAGGTAATGGTGGTAACAATGGCGGCCGTGGTGGATTCCCTGCCAACAATGGAGGCAATGCTTCCAACGCTGGTAACGCTTCCTAGTGGGATCGTTTTAGCCTATATTGATGTCTATTTAGTGTCTAACGACGTACATATTATAAAACCAATTCTGTGCTGTATTTATATATCAAAGCCCCTCAGATTCAAATATTTCGGACCGCACAATAGAGTCAATAACTTGTGCTTCGTAGAAGTCGCGCCCAAGCCCAATCGTTATTCAATGAGCCGCATTGGGGCGGTCCAAAATATGGTTATTTTCATAGCGTGGGCTGCTTATTAGCCGTGCTTACCCTCTTCACACCGAATTTCGAACGGCAAAATATGTGTACCTTGTTAACTCATGGTGGTTATTCTGAAGCATACCACTTGGATACTAAGATGGCGTCTTTCGATATAGCTGCGAGCGCAAATGTCGCGACAAGTGAGATTTCCAATGATATGAACGGGCTGATCCTCACGCTCGCGTCGTCTGCAGCCTGTGTTCTGGGGTCCTTGGTCATATGTCTGGATGTTGTATGGCGGTGGATTTCACCGAGCAGCAAGTTCGACTTCAACAACAATCAAAATTTCCTTGTGGGTAGCTTGTCGCTATCCAGTGGCGTCTTGATTTTCACGTCGCTTTACAAGCTGCTTCCGCAAGCCAAGGAGTACTATGCAAAAAGCACGCTTCTGGGGAACTCACCAAAATTAGCGCAGGCAGTTCTCATTTCTACTTACATACTAGGAATCGTCGTTTGCTCAGCGATCAACACTGTTATCCACGCACTTACCTCACAAAGTGTCGTACATTGTGCTCACGACGGACCTGGAGAAGAACACGACCATCACCATGGCCACGATCACAGCCATCACCATAGCCACAGTCACGATCATGGCGAGGAACCAGGTTTAGATCATCCTAGCAATGCGCACAATCACACGCACGATCATGCATATCATTCACTCGAACAACCTTTGCCGTCTCATAATGACCGGCCCGTTTTCCATATACCACGTTATGGTAGCTCTGAAAATGTGAATGGACATGAGAATTGCCAAGCTTCGTCTACGGGCGAATCTACGCCACTCCTATCTAAAGCTGTGAGAGACGTTAAAACGCTACATAAAGCATCGATAGGGCGGTCAAAGTCGGCATCTCCGTCGCTTAATGTGAAACGCAGAAGATCCCTGATTGACTTTACAGATTGGAAATTTCGAGGCAAAAAGTACTCTGGAAAGTGCATGGGATACTCTGATATTGAGGACTGCTGTGACATATGCAGCAATGATACGATTGCAAAAGATGATCCTCATACTATTTTCGATTATGTAGAGCCTGACACCATGGTTCATCGCCATATTCATTTGAACAGCACGACAGAAGGCATGGACCTACATACACATTATCACCGACCTTCTTTGAAAACTTCTCTGAGCCAAAGAAGTATAAATCATCTACACATTCCACCTGATATCCCTGAATCGTCGTCTACTGAAACAGAAGTTGCGGAAGCCCCAGGTAATCTCTCTTCGGATCAAACACCAGCAGATACGAGCAGATCTTTTTCATCTGATGAAGAAAGTCAAGAAGAAGACGAAGATGTTCACCACCATCATATTTCAACGCGCTATTCACACCTCTTTTCAATTGGCCTGCAAACCGCCTTTGCTATCTCGGTGCACAAGATACCCGAAGGATTTTTGACCTTTGCAACGTCCCATGCTGACAGAGAACTTGGGTTCAGCGTGTTTGTAGCCCTTGCAATTCACAACATCTCTGAAGGCTTTACCATTGCTTTTCCGCTTTTCTTGGCACTTCGATCGCGATTTCTCGCCATCATGTCCGCAGTTGTTCTAGGTGGAATGTCTCAGCCCCTGGGTGCATTGTTTGCCTGGTTTCTCTTTCACTTTGGCTTCATCCCTGGCGGAGATGACGGCATGGAAAATGGTAAGACTGATTTCATTTTTGGCCTAATCGTCAGTATCACGGCAGGATTCCTCAGTATTATTGGCTTTCAAATGTACGGAACTGCCATTTCGTTTGGCGGCAAGCAGAATGTTACCCTCACTTGTGCATTTGCGGGAATCGCCATTATTGGGCTGGGTGGAAGCCTGACAGCTCATTGAGCGAGTCAATTTGTATATTTGTCTCCTCTTTATTTATCCTTCCAGACAGGTTGCATCGAAACTAGAGGCTTAGGTGTTAATGCGAAAAACGCGTTACACGAACAACACAAGATAGGACCTTGGTACTATCTTAGCACCATGCAGGCCTAAGTTCAGGCAATGGCAAGCCCAAGTTGCTGCAGTATGATTTTTCATTACTTCTGTTGTAATTGTTACATCAATTAGATACATTATGGCTGCAAAATATGCTTTCGATCAAAGACTCTGTACAAGATAAAGTGCGAAGTTAAGTAAAGTACTAATTAATCAAAAATATCAAAAATTCTTGTGTAAGTTTGTATGTTCAAAAGTAAGACGCTTGTTGTAAATGAATGCAGGATCTTCTATTTATCACGAAACTCCTCTACCCAAACAGACCAAAAGATAAATGTTTAAAACTGCTATGAAGATCCACACTAAAACTCCCACTATTGTTGTGGACCAGTTGTTTTTGAAGCTAACAGTTTTAGAAAGTGCTGGGCCTGCCCGGTAATTAACTTGCGTCGTCGACTTCTTTTCATCAGTAAACGATTGCGCGACGCTTTCAACAATCTCTGGATGTCCAGTATTGTCAATTACAATTCCAGTTGTACTATCGTTATTATCTGAGTGGCTTGATACTTCGTCTTCAACTGCCTGGATAGTCATGACTGAATTTTTGCATGTGAAATAAATCAACGGGGCAACAAGAAATGGAAGCAGTATAGAGAGTGCGACTTGGGAGGCGTTAAGGGTAGCACTGAGCCCCTGTTTTCCTACAGCGGCTGTTACTATGAGGCAAGGCACAATGGCAATTGCGCGAGTAACTAAACGGCGGATCCATGGACTGATAGACCAATTCAGATAACCCTCAGACACGATTTGACCGGCAATTGTGCAAATGATCCCTGCGGACTGACCAGAGAAAAGAAGAGCAAGCATGAATATGGTACCGGCGGCAGAGGACAACAGAGTAGAGAGCGTCTTGTGAATCGTGTAAAGATCGGCATTATCGGCATCTTCAGTGCCATATATAGTTGCGCCAGCCACAATTAGAATGGAGGAGTTGACGAAGAGCGCAAAAGTGAATAATGAAACTGAAAGTTCGATAACTGAAAACTTGAGCGCATGGTTAATAGAAGAGACAGATGGGCGGTATCTATCGTAGATGAATGGGTCTTTTGCGATGTCTTCTTCAGAGTAAGTGCTCATGTTCCCGTTTTTGATGTCATAGTCAAGGAGTCTGGGCTTAACAATTGCTGACCCAAGATAAAGAGAGTGGGGCATTACAGTAGCACCTAGTATTCCGCAAGCACTGTAAAGGGCATTGTCTTTAACAATACCAGCACTAGGAATATAGCCTCTTAGAACCTCTCTGATCGGCACAGGTGGGATACGGGCCAGCTGAACTGCAAAGCAAACGACGACCCCGAGCACTAACGCAGCCACACCATACTCAAAAATATGAACAAGATGCATTGAGTTGCCAGGCCGATAAGCCATCAGCACGATCAACACATCTACTATAGTAATGAGTGTACCAGCTATTAATGGAATCTTGAGTAGGATGTTGAGGCCAATGGCAGTGCCCACAACTTCAGCAATATCGGTAGCTATGATTGCAATTTCGGCCAGGATGTAGAGAAAAATGTTAAGCCATCTGGGAAGTTCTTCACGACTGATCTGAGCCAAATCACGACCGCTCACCGATCCAAGCTTAATTGCCAGAGATTGAAGATATACGGCAATACAATTTGAAAGCAGTATGACGAATAATAGATCAAACCGGAAACCAGCTCCTGCTGCAACATCTGTCGAATAGTTTCCAGGATCCATGTATGCTACTGAAATCATGAATCCTGGTCCAATGAACTTTGTGTACTCTTTTATCGCTCCCCAAATCTTACTTCTGTATGCCGCATATTTTTTTGGTGTTTCGGTTTCCACTGCAAGTGGTCCGTTATTCAACCTTGATTGTTGGTTCTTATTGGCAAATCTTTTTGCCCAAAGATGTAGTTTGTTTTTTATACTGACTGGTTCAGGTGCCATGTCAAGGTCTATAGACTCTCCGCGAGAACGACTCCCATGGTATCTTCTTCGCTCATGAGTAGAGATGTCATTCATTGTTACTTTAAAATCTTAAGCATCTATTTCTAAAGTCTACGAGAGAGCGGCTTGGTTAAGTACCATTGATCTTCAGGCATTTTACAAATTTCCTTGAAACGTGCAAGGTTGAGAGCTCGCAAATTTGTTGGCTTCTTGCATGAAAAACTTTTCACAAAACGTAGGACTCTTAAATTGCAACGTATACTTGATTTAGGCCTTTTATAGCGATTCAGAAGCTCTACAAAGCAGACCGTACTAAACTTTATAGCGAGCGAGTTTCTAAATCGCTTTTCTTCCAAAGTTTGTGACGGAGTCCAAATCTGGACTTTGTGAATCACGTGATGACGTGTCGTGTTTACTTTTTTTCGACGCCGCCTTTCTGAGAAAACTCGGCAAATGGAATTTCTGAAAACAAAGCCTAACACGCGTACCCTCCTAGACTTATGGATCACCAAAATCCCAAGCCCCAGCAGGATCTACTGAATCACGACCATCTCGCGCTTGTACCCCTTCAGAAACCGCGGCAAACCTACGCTGACAACTCGTTTGCGTCCAGCGAGCCTTCGTTTACTCCGAGTAGGGTCCACCACGAAGACTTGAGCTTTGCAACGAGCAACGGGTTTGGATCAGACTCAGGCGACAGCGATACTACACGAGGTCAATTCTTTTATGACTACTCATCCTCAACCGACTCAATCCTTTTGCTGACACCCTCGCACGATAAATTCCTATCACAACGCGCGTCTATAGCTGGGATACACACCCCACGACGCGATCTACTAAGCAAGTTGTCGCCAACGCATTCCATGGAGCAAACTCCTCCTCCTTCGGGGAGGACGCGAAAGGCCACTCAAACGGATCCCACGACGTCTTCTAGCAAGAAAAATAGTTCGAAACGACGAAGGCGGCGGAGCAGCGCTAGGTTTCTCCCTCACGAGAATGGCGGAGAACAGGAAGGTGCAAGTACCCGTAGCCAAACTGGAATTACGTCCGGTGAATCTTTAGACCATGGCTCAGATGTCAATACTGGGCACAACCTACTTCAAATGACGCCAATACCACATACACACATTTTGAAGACAGCACTACCGAATAATACTGTTGCGATTAAACACGAAGAGGAAGAACCATTGGCACCAGGTGACGCCGAATCCCCCATACAAACTTCTAAGACCACACCTTTAGAGAGTATAGCAGCGACGAGCACAACACGGAAATCTTCTCGTCGGCGTTCAACGCGTCGATCATTTGGTGGCTCCTCCTATTCTCAGCAAACTATACTCAAGACCGCCAGAAATTTGACCCTCTCAGACCTAGAAAGCAGTGAAGACGACCTGGCACCACCAGATATGACTTTTCGACTTGAGCCTGGGGAGGGTGTGTCTGTGCGACTAAACCCTGATGGCAGCTTTGGCGGCGAGGCTGATGGAGAAAGTTTCATAGCGGGCAGTGGCCTTAATGCGGATGACGACTTGGAGGATCCACCAGAACTGCAAACATTTCGATTAGGTGATAATGCAACGCCTAGAGGCAACAGCTACTTACGAGCAGACGAACAGCAAAACATTCTGGCAGATCTGGATGAGCCCCACGCAGCTCCTACACCTGACCGTCGCAATCGAACCCGAAGTCTGAGCATAACCAGGAGTATCAACCGCAGCCGTCGCATGAGCCACGCGCGCCATTCAACTGGCTTAATATATAACGACACACAAGATCTCAGTCAATTCACACCTGAAGAACTGGAGCAGTCTATCCTGAGTGGCCCGAGGCGCGTTGCGCGTGATAATACTCAATCACAGGAGCAAGATACAGATATAAATCTACAATACTACGAAGAAGAAGAGCAGCCGCCTAATGGGCAGTTATACTATCCTGAGTTGGATACAGAGATTGAAGATGACGATCCTGCAGAGCAGCCTGAACAGTATGCGCAAGTCAATGGGCATTATTCACCAGAAGAGGATCGTCGTAACGATAACGAGCAGCATAACCGGCTAGAAAATGGCCAGGAAGACCAGTATCAAGAGGATGATTTAGTCCCCGATCCAGAAGAAGCATGCAGGGAGGAGCAAGGTCATGCTTATACTGAAAGTGAACCTTATTATCAAGAAGTCCAAGGAGATTACCAGGACGATGACCGTGCTGAACAAGAATACATTAATCCAGAGAGTCACGATAACGGCAACCCCCAACACTTGAATGAACATGAACCTGATATGGAACACCATAATACTACGAGCCGCAACTATTTGGAACGTGGAAATTACAATGGACCCGATAATTACGAAGAGCTTCAATATGCCGAATACGAATCTGCCAGAGGTTACGAGCAGGGCGATCACCCCGATTACAAAGAGTTTACTGCCCACGAACAGGAGAACCAGGCTGGTCCTCATGAAAGGGAGGCTGACTATGATTATGAAGAAGAAGTTGAAAGGAGATTCCATAAAGCTGAATCAGGCTCGCGTTATGGTGAGGAACCTCAAGGCCACGGCGATGGAAAACAAGTAGATGGGCCTTTACGTGAAGGTTCTTTAGTGCAACCTGATCAGGTTGAAGCACTCTCTAATATGCCAACGGACAACTATGGGCCCACATCTCGGCCTACTCAGCATATTCCCTCTAACCAAACGACCAGATCACCGCCACTCACTCAACCTGCATTTTTCCACCAAACTTCCCCTCGTCTGTCTGTCCACAACTCTTACTCCGAAGCACAGACCCTTTCTCGACCTACAGAACCCGCCCAAACTTCGCCAAGTCTTTCTATCCACACATCTTCACCGGACGCACTTCATCCGTCCGCCGAGTCGCCTCCCCAACTCCGTGAACGCGGCACCGCAATTCTGAAACGCAAAGCGTTCGAAACAAGCTTTGCGGACCACAGCATTGACACCACACACACCACCGACGCGGCCGACGTCACACATAACCTGGGATCGAGAAAGCCCGCGCGTGTGAAGGCCCAGCCGCGCAAAAAACGACGGCGGCTTGAGCTGGACTGGAACGCCAACCACTGGAATCGGTTGTACGTGTGCCTTCAAAAACTCGAAAACGGGGGTCAGGGCAGCGAGGCACAACAATCGTCATTGCCCGGCTTCAACCTGCCAGACGTGCCGTTGAGCGTGCGCAGTGAGTTTCCAGAGTTCTCAAAACTGGAGCTGGGTAGGCGAATGCTGGCTCTGAGTAGAGTAAAAGCCCTGAAACAGCAGCAGCATCAGCAGCAGCGTCAACAGCAGAAACGCCCGTAGAAGTGAGAAAGAGGGAGAGGCTCTCAAATAAAGAATGAAATGATTTATGAGTTGGTTCTTGAGTGTTGAATGTTTTTGTATGTTTTTTACTTCCTCAATATGTAGCTTTCACTTTTTTTTTTAATTTATTATTTTTTAATGTTTATTGCCACTTTTATACAATTCCTAGTCTGTTTTTCGTTCTTAAGTAAATGAGATGGAGATGGATCGCATACTACCTACTGTAGTGCAGGCCCTTCCAAGGTTAATAGACTTCACTGTGATTGCAGCTCAAAACTACAGCGTGAGTTAATAGCAACCATTCACTAACTTTTTTTCCTTTCATTTCACACCTTTCAAATATTCATTTGCATTTCCATTTTTTTCTTTCGTTTTTTATTACTTTTTATTATTTTTTTTTATTTTATTTAAGAAAACGCATTAATAGAGGAACCCAAAAGCCTGCATCCACCCCAGTGAGGGGTGCGTGCACCCCACATCGCAAGAAGAAAAAAAAAAGATTTGATACACCAACACCATAGGGTTCGGACGCATGGCAGGCATGATAAATAAGAGAATAAACATATACAGACTAAGAAGACATGATCGTAAAAGAGGAGGAAAACGGAAAAAGAGGTGAACTTCTCCGAGGAAGTAGTGGTGGCAACGGGATTAGAAGAACCGGCTGAGGGAAATGAACTTTTGAAGGTTGTCGCTGGGTCTCCCGGATGCTGAGGTTGAGTTGCTGCGATTGCCTGGCAAAGTCTTGCCGGCGGCCGCCACGGGCTTGGCGTGGTAGCCTCCTTTTGAGGGTGTGGAGTCCTTCATTAGACGATCGTCACCATCCGCTTCTTGGTCATCATCGGACATGCCGTCCTCGTCGTCTAAAAGGTTATCGGAATCTGCGTCATCAGAGTCAATGCGGCCCATACCTGTAGTTGTGCGTACAGTGCTTCTGCTCTCGGTGCGATGTTTGATCCAGGGAGAGTTGCTATTCAAAGTTCCTGATTTGGTTATAGTGCCTGGTAAAGTCTTGCCTGGAATTGTTTTACCAGGAACCGACTTACCAGGAACCGATTTACCAGGAACCGATTTGCCTGGAATGGGGGCCCCAAGATTGGGTTTTCCAGGGATGGATTTGCCAGGAATGGATTTGCCGGGCACCGCCTTTCCAGGCACCATCTTTCCAAAAATGCCTTCCTTTTGCGAGCTCCAATGGCTCGGTGCAAAGCCTGGCCTGGACTTGCCAGCTGAAGCAGTACTTGCTGATAAAGCAGAAGGTGGCTTGCTCTCGGCCGATGCACTACGGGTGATAGGTGGTCCATCGTATGCCACAGCTGCACGTTGCGTTGTTGCCCCGCTCGCACTCGAAACACGGCTAGAGCCGCGTCTATTACGCGAGCTGCCGCCTCGCTTTTTCTTGTTTGGTTTGCTGGAACCTCCTGATGCCGATGGGGGCGCCGGTGCGTTGCGTCTAATTTCGTCAACGTCGAGTTTGAGTTTTTTCGCTTCGGCGAGGGCACGCTCAAACGGTGTAGCTTCGTCACCAAGTTCTTTGATTGGATCATCGCTATCCTCTTCTTCGCTGTCAAGAAGGTGGCCCTTAGCAAATTTAGTCAGAGAGGACTGGGCAAGCGAGTCGACGTCAAGATGAGTTAAGCGTCGTTTTTTTATAAGTAAGTTCAGATTCTTGGTGGAAATTTCCGGACCGCAAGGGATATAGGAGATCGGTTGCTTCGTGGGTGCTGTGGGTTCTACGCGCATTACTGCTGCAGGTGCTGGATTCTCTATCGTTGTCGCTGCCGCTTCTCCTCCATTTCGTTGCTGGGCCTCCAACCCTACTTCGTCTTGCTCTTCGACTACCTTTCCGCATTCAACAGCTGCTGCATCATGGGTAGTGAATTCAAGCGAATGCGAGATTCGACAGTGGTTGATGAAACCTTGGGCGCTTCCAAAGTTCTCCCGTTGGCATTTTGGACATTGTAGTTTGACCAATACACCATCGTTGCGGCGGATTATACACTTTGGTTTGTGTGGGGGTTGGTTAGAGTTTAATTGTAGTACCTGCTGTCTGGTGTTGGGCTTTGTCGGAGCAGAAATGGACGAGCTTCGAAGCTGTTTGGAAGAGTAAATTGCCTGGTTGGTGGAGTCTTGCTTGATATCGTCGGTACTTGCCCCGCGGCGCACTCTGGGCGGAAGTTGAGGACCCAGATACTGCGCATAGAATTCCGCAAACTCTTTTGGCTCGTGTGACGCAATGGCCTTTTGGGGATTTTCGCAAGATCGCTTAATCTGGAGCATCATGACATGGATTTTAGCAATCTCATCATCAATGCCACGAAGCTCACGGTGCTTTAGAATGATTTCAAGGTCGAATTGCGTCTGGATAATGGCGCGGAGTTGGGGATTTTCATCGGGAGTAGGGGTGGAGTTGTTTGTGGAGATGGCTTGGCTTGGGGTATCATTATTAGTCTCTGGGGTATATACATCTTCGTAATTCGTGGGTTTGAAGTCGAAATCACCCTCGCGAGTAGGGGAGGCGGTCTGCGAGGGAGTAGGAGTGGCAAGATCTAAGGATGGCGGCTCGGAGGGAGTAGCAGGGGGCGATGAGCTCGCAGACTTGGAATCGTCGTCTATTTTTTGTGCAGGTGGTGGGGTGGTTGCCTGGGAATCTAATGGGGCATCTGGAAGCACCTCTGGGTCGATAAAAGAAGCAGTTTCACTTGATAGCGGCGTCGGTTCCTGGTGTGGCGTACTCGCTTTTGCTGGCAGTCTACTTAGGGTTTCGTTGGGGGTGGTTGGATCTTTGAGTCCCGGGCTTGAGCTCTGCCTGTGTTCAGCAGGCATAGTGATATGGGAGCAAGAGAGGATGTGAAGAGAAACAGCGGCGGAGATGAGAAAAGGGGCGAGAGCGAGGCAAAGGCAGCCATGAACCTAACAGGAATCGGGCGGTTCTAGCAGCAGCGTTCAACCGATGGCGATT
Organism: Geotrichum fermentans; assembly: GCA_030564905.1. Taxonomy (NCBI): domain Eukaryota; kingdom Fungi; phylum Ascomycota; class Dipodascomycetes; order Dipodascales; family Dipodascaceae; genus Geotrichum; species Geotrichum fermentans. The sequence goes on along the minus strand of JAJMAG010000028.1, from coordinate 8,026 downwards.
CAAGCGTGGTGCAAATTACGGCTCGCTTGAGGGGCGAAGAAATAAGGGTAGGTGAGGGGGGGCAGATTGTCCGGGGGCGGGTCTGTCGCAGTCGGTACACGTCCGTAGCAGGAGACTCGTGGACGGGTATCGGGCAGCAGCAAGGCAGGCGGTGTTCAGGGACAGTCGAGGGCTTGAAAAAGAGAGAGAAAAAAATTTTCGTTTTTTCTGTTTGGAAAGTTGAGTGCGTTTTACAATTTCGGCGAAGGTTTTTCAGGAAGGTGATGGAAGGATGGATGACGTCGAGACGAGAACAAGACAAGCAATGAAGGCGGCCAGCGATGGTTGCAGGGTTCGCTCGGAGGTCGGAGACGCCAGCTGTGAGCTGCTCTGATGGTTTGCGTGTATGCAGTGCCCGTCGCAGAACAAAGAGGAGTACGAATCAAAGATGGCGATACTATTCCATACACAAAGAGGACGCGACTTATATTACGACACGCGAGCCTATACGCGAACAAAGAAGCGCTACGGAGAGCTACGAGTCTGTGGGGGTGCGGAGGGACTGCCGCTCCATATAATTTAAAGCACTGAGATCTTCTGCACAACTTGAAGCTTCACTTGGAGGCCAAACAGTGACGCCAATGGTCGGCGATACTCGAAGTCCGAGCGCAAGCGGCCAGCGTTGCCATCGCGTGCAGAGTGAAAAATTAGGCTCAAGATTAAGCCAGACTGAACATTACGCTGCGGCGTAGCACTGGGGCCGGTTGCCTTGTTTAGGCAATGGACCACACAACGAACCCCCAAGCGAACGAACCAAGAAGGCGAAGGATCCAGCGCGAAGGGAGCAGTTGAGGGTCAATAGTCGGAGATCAAGAAAGAGACCAAGAGAGAGACTCAGTGCACGCACTCTAGACTTCTCATGGCACAACCACAGCAGCCCATTCGCATTAGACCCGGCGACAGCGTCAGCCAACGCGTCAATCAGATCCTCAAACACTTTACAACAACAAGCGACGATGCCCGCACGACTCAGAACCAGGTGGTGACTCTCATCAACGCAGAGCCGTCCAGCCAGAAACTGATATCAATCCTTGAGCTTGCCAAATCGCGCCTGGCCGAAGCTGCGAAGCAAGACCCGCTGCAGCACGAGCAAGTCTTACACCAGTACAACAAATTGGAGTACAGCGTCTCGTCAAAGCCGCCAAAGAGCGCGAGGCCTCCAACGGAAACCGACCTGCCCGCGGGCGTGGATAAAAAGCAAAAGACTGAGTTCATGTACCCCAAACTCACCATCAAATTGAGCAGATCGACCTTGCCCTTGACAGAAGAGGATGGGTGGACACATCAGACAGTAGGTTAAACCGCCGTCTCCCCGAATCTAGGGCGGCAGTTGGCGGATTAAAATGGAGCGGTGATACAAGTCCAACTGGCGAGCAAGCTCCCGATGACATCTAGGTTTGCCAGCAAGCCCAGAGACGGCACAGGCCTGAGGAAGAAAAATTGCTGGCGTCGTGTGTAACCTAACCCTGAATAAAATCCTAGCTACACGTTTCAATTTCCACCTTACTGCGTAGGCCATCGGCAACGAGACGACGACGACAGGCAAACAGATCGAGAAACTATAGCCATGTCGAATGCTCCTCCACTTGTAGGGCCATCTGTTCCTATCGTACCATCCTCCAAGGCACCGCCTGTCATCCCACGCAACCCATCTTCAACCATCCCCTCCAACACACGGCCAAGTAGCATTTCAAGCGCACCAGGACCAAGTAGCCAAAGCATTCTATCGCTTGGATCAACGACATCGGTTGGACTTGGCAAAACGATTTACGACAAAAACCTACATCGCCGAGCCGCAGATGTAAGCCTGAGTAGTTTTGCATTTCTGTTTGGTGAAACCATACAGTACCTTCAAAAGAAAAGCGGAGGCATCCAAGACCTGGAAGGCCGGCTAAACCAGCTCGGGTACCACATTGGGCAACGACTTCTCGAGCTGACGACTCTGCGAGACGGCAAACTGAGCAAGCGCGAAACCAAAGTGCTGGGCGTTCTTCAATTCGTACACAGCATCATCTGGCGGCAGATTTTCAACAAGGCCGCCGACGGGTTAGAGAAATCGCGTGATAGCGACTACGAGTACATGATTATCGACAACATGCCGCTGGTGAACCAGTTCATCAGCGTTCCCAAGGAAATGAGCCAGCTCAACTGCGGAGCGTTTGCAGCAGGGATCATTGAGGCGGTGCTAGACGGATTCCAGTTTACAGCAAAGGTGACTGCCCATACAGTGGAAACAGACGAGTTCCCGTTACGAACGGTGTTTTTGGTCAAGTTTGAGCCGGATGTAGTGACGAGGGAACTGTCTTACAAGTAGGGAGCAGCAGTCCTGAGCACTGTAATATAATTTGCATAGTAATAGAGGTTGGATGATGAAATTGCAGGGCGAAAGAAGGCTCCTGAACACACTGGTCTCATTACAAGTCACTAATCTTCGATATCAGCGGAAAAAAAGATGTAACGCTACTTTTTTTTACAACCTCCAGGCATACTCGATACATCACCAGTCTTCAATTTAGAATTCATCCATTTGTAGTTTCGTACTGCCTTGAAGCAAATTGTACCTAGACAAATAAAAGGTCCACAGTTTTTTACGACATATCCTGTAAATGTATCTCGATAGTTGTAAGAATATAACTATTGACATGATCTCTGTCATATCGATTAGACACCGACAATGCCATGATCAGAATTCCGACGCTAGTTGTACTGCCAGCTCGGGCGACAGTTTCTGACGGCTTTGCATTTAATCATCTCTACGAGTAGCTTAGCATTGAGAACAGAACGAAGCCTCATGCTCTTGGCAAATAGTTATGAGACAATTCAGGCCTACATGTTCATCTCTCGTGCGGCGACTCTAATTTTATTATTATTATTATTATTATTATTTGTTATATGTCAACTGCGGTTTACGTACTCTATAGACGTTAGCAGCCAGCCAGGATACCCGGGGGACCCGAGTCCATTAGCGGTGGTGCTGATTGTCTAAATGGCCTAGACTGTCTAGACGACATTTCCCCTGGAACAGGTTCATCAAAGGATGGCTCTGGGATCGGTGGGCGTTTGGTCACGTAGTGGTTCCAAGCTCTCTCCCGCGCGAGTCGGGCTGCCAGCCTCAAATCGAGCATGTTTAGCATGGCATTTCATGGGTGGTGGTGCCAATGGTTGAATGCTTATCGATGAATTGAGGCTACCGCTTGTGAAACCAGCTGGCATTGAAGCTACATATTTGCTTGAACAATACTAAGATCAGCCAGCCATTCAAGGGAGTTTAGCTCCTGTGCGAGAGGTTATAAAAATAAATAATACAAACAATGCCTCGTTGACGGCCGAGAAGAGTAATTGTCCACACTATGGGCATTGAAAGTCTACCAGCACACGACCACCCACGTACGCGTCTAGCAACGCCATGAGCCCATTTTTCATGGATTCCCTCATTGTAATCAAGTTAGTTCTCGTGAATTCTTCAAACCTTCGTCGTGTAAATTCTTTCGTTGTCAAGTCGCGTCCCCACATCGAAATCGTAATTACTCCTTGATAGCCCCTGGTCTGGTATTTACCCCGGCCAGTGCCCCGTACTACGCTGCGAGGCTGGCGTAGCCTGTTTTTCGCACGCGCGCAGCTTCCCTTGGGAGTTTTCGCGCATGGATACGGCGACCCAACGAGGCCGCAGCGTATTTTAACCCAACCACTTGGCTTTTGAACAGCCAAGAGCTTTTTTTATTTCAATAATTTTTCGCTGTTTGCTCCTTCCTTTCTTTCTTCCTCCAACCCAACCAGCCACCGTCTTTCCTTTGCTTTGTGCACATACAGCTCTTTCTTTGCACCGTCATTCCTTTCGGTTGTTCTCACGCTCCTTTGACTGCGCAATCAGTACCTTCCTTTCTTTGCCAGTTTTTACGTACACCCCTTTTTAGTCTAGGACCACCCTCTCTGGCAGAGCTCTCCTAATCGACCCACATTTTCTTAATATTCTCCTTCTATCCTTCTTTTTTTTCTACCTTTAAACTTCTTCAAAATGTCCAGCTGCGACTCACCAAACGAATCCCCTACGCTCTCCTTATACAATGACGAAACGGATAATGCGTCGATCATTTCCGACTCTGTCAGAACAATTTCGACTGTTACCTCTTGCTCCAAAGACTCTTCCGACGAGCCTTCGATTGACTGGGGGGCACTCGACGAGGTCGAATCGCGAATGATTAGCGATGATTTGGACACATCTCTGTTCGTTGAAAAACTCGACCTGGTCAAGGACGAAGACTGGGAGGAATGCCGCACGTCAGTCCTTGCAAATAGCGAACTTAAAGACATCATTTCCAACTCAAAAACATTGCCCTTCAATGATATTCCCGGTATTCCAAACATTAGCTACGACGATTCAGAACTCGCCCTGTGGTCTGCGCTTCTTGCTGAGTACAGAGAGGTGGCTCTTCGTGTCCCAAAGTACGCTAGCATTATGGTTAGATCAGGGATCCCACCTGCTCTCCGCGGTATGGCTTGGAAAAGCATGGCAGAAGCAGGCTCGCCGACCATCCAGTCCCTCTACGACTCGCTTGTAGTAGAATGGACTCCCTTTGTCAAGATTATTGGCAGAGATTTGAATAGAACCTTTCCCGAAATCCAAATGTTTCGCGAAAAAGGAGGCGAAGGTCAAATAAAACTTGGACGTGTTCTTCGGGCGTACTCCGCGTATGACATGCAAGTCGGCTACTGCCAAGGCCTCACTTTCCTTACAGGCCCACTGCTTCTGCATATGGACGACCGTGACGCGTTCTGCGTGCTTGTCAAGCTCATGGAGGACTATGAGCTCCGAAGCATGTTCACGGCCGACATGGCAGGCCTGCAATTGCGCATGTACCAGTTTGAACAGCTCTTTGCGAGTCAGTTTCCTGACCTCTACGAACATTTCACGGCCCTGGAGGTCAACAATATTTATGCCTCTCAATGGTTCCTCTCGTTCTTTGCAGTCACCTGTCCATTGGCGATGTTGGTCAGAATCTTTGATTTGACATTTGCTGAGGGCGCTGTGCCAACCCTTATGCGAGTTGCACTGGCTGTCATGAAGCGCAATAAGCACATCCTCTTGGCCTTTGACGACGAGGAGCAGATCTTGCAGCACATGCTTAGCAGATGCATCTGGGACTCTTATGGCCTCGATGCAGATTTACTCATGACGGATGTTTCTGCCATTTCCGCGTGCACCAACGCAAAACTTCGAGACCTTGAAATTGAATTCAAGCTTGGCGGCAAACCCGCCCACTCTGCAAAGCCTTCCGCTGGCCCCCTGAGTGGTCTAAACTTTTTTAAATGGCCTGCTGCAACGTCCGTGGCTCCTGCTGCGCCTGCTAAGGAAGTCCCTCCGTCTGCTAGCCGCATGTCCATCACGTCCTACGACAGCGAGTTTAGTAACACCACGCGACAGTCGTCCGGCTACCGTTCGTCAGCCAGCTCTTTTACAAGCTGCGAGGGCTCGAATCCCTCTGCCAGCATGACTAAACTAGCCATGGCCCCACCGTCTGCCGAAACCAAGGACCTCCGCGATAAGGTTGCATCTCTCAGCACGGAAATCGAAAAGCTCAAATTTGAGCTCGCCAACCGCGATCGCCTCGCAACCGCTGCAAAGGAACCCAAAGAAGACGAGCCAGAAGCGCCCACCAACGAGTGCTGCGAAAAGCTGCGCATGGAACTGGCCTTGGCCAAGACCGGCGAGGTGCTTGCGCGCCAGGAGATTGAACAGCTCAAACATGCATTACATTCGATCCAAGTCAAAAATGCGACGGAAAGTGAGCGTGCACAAGCCAGCCAAAGCGAGCCAGCGCGTGGTTGGCTGTGGTAACGCCATAACGCAGACACTTGTTATCTGATTTTGGATCCTTTGTATATTTATTGCATGTCGCTCTTTTGATTACGTCCCCCTATTTCTTTGGTTTTGAGTATCTATTTTGCCTTTTTCCTATTTCTTTTTTGTTTTTGGATATACCCTTACGCGCCGAGGTTGGCGATGTTTTTTCATGTTGGTTTTTTGTCTATTTCTTATGCGGCTTTTTATATTTCATTTTATATTTATTTCTTAGCAGCGGGTCCTGTATTATTGAAAATATCTAAGAAAACTTTTTTTGTTTATTTTGAAGAATTGCGTGAAGTGGAATTAAGGCTTCTCCTAGATTATGCCCAATGTGAGCTATCCCTAATCTAGCCCACATGCGCAAGCCGGTCACAACTTATTATGAGAAGAATGAATTGTATGTGTATTTGAAGTCTGGAAATCTCGAACTGTTAACAATGCTACAAGCCAAAGTTCAGTAGTTCCACTTTTAGCTTTCAGTGGAGGATCACCACTCTAGGCTTATTTTTAGCTAAACAAGCTTGAGACAAAAGTCTCTTGAATCTTGTTCTATTTTCTCAAACCAAATAAATGAGGACATGACGCTGCTACATAGCTTTTTTTTTGATAAGGGCTGTACCCGCTTTTCGAATCCTGGGGGTGTTTTTTATAAGGTTTTGCTGGGTTTTTTTCTAACAGACCCAATCATGCTTAACGAGGGCTCGTGTCATTAAGTGAGCAGGCCACTGGAATCGAGTTTTTGCAACTCTGGAGCTGAATTCTATGAAATCAAACGGCTTCCCAAATACCTTTGATGAATAATTACTTGCTGGCTTTATATATAGAATTAGAAGTTATGGGGTTAAATTTGGGGTCATACACTTTTGACTTTATGGACATGGATGGACCCCATTGAGAATGTTTAGGTTTATTTGAATAGGTTGAATGATATATTGTGATAGCTTATCAAGGGGGAGTACTGCTTATATTGAACATCAAACTTCAAGGTACAATTACTCTTGCATGGATATAGGATGAGAACACCGGTGTTACACTCAGGGTTTGACTCAATTAACAACCACAGTTATTAAAAGGCAAATGCAGCTCTATCAAGAATTGACTTGCAGCATTCAAAAGTGCAAAGTCTCTCTGAAATCGGACATAGAGATTAATCCCCAAAGTATATACAAGTAATTTACCGAATACGGCCCATTTTATTTGTGTTCAGCCAAAAAACACCGGGATAACGTCGGCATTTGGATTCCTAATGAAGCACTCTCCACAATCCTTCTGACACTTATTGCCTCTTTAGTAAACCATTCGACATGAGCTTGATCAGTGGTTTACCAACATTGAATACACAGCAACCCATAAATTTCCTTATTTGGGTTTTGGTACAAAGCACACACTGCTTTGCAATCAGCGAGACTACCGTTTAACTACACATGCTCCAGCATGTATGCCTGTGATATATAGCAATTTCTACGCTTAGATGTCAACTAAGTGCCATTCAGATGTCCACCCGCAGTGATGACGATGATGATATATTTGTTTGTTGTTTCTTTTAAGTTATACTACTGTACATAACGTGCGATAATGATAAACCTGTTAATTGTCTCCTATAAGGAGTACCTGTCTAGGGATATAATAACGATACAATAATAAAAAAAGAACATAATTTGGCAATTGTCAGATGACGATTATATATCCGTTTATTGTTTCCCTTCAACGATACTACTTGAAGTAAACTGACAATACACACATAAAGAAAGAAAGATATGGGACATAGGTGACAACAGGACAAGGATAACATTAGCAAAAAAAAAGCCCTTGCATTTGCAATTTTCAGCACAAACTTATGAAAATCAATTAATACTTTTAATTAAAGTTGACTAGTTGCATAGTAAGTTATCCATAATAGATAAAAGGACAAAAGCATTACGTATTGATGATGATGATGATATATTTTAGCCAGGTCATCGTGGCTGGTTGACAGCCCCAGAGACCTTGTTCGTTTATGTATTTACTATGTTTTTGTTCGCATAGATTTGCCATTTCTTTGGTTGGTGCCGTTTTTGTTCCTGATGTGTAGGGGTCAGGAACCGCCACCACAGCCCGAGTCGGCCGAGAGTCCTCACCCTTCTAGCGTGTGCTAGCAGGCAC